>CAUYPO010034469.1:0-30940 GCA_963574435.1 Cheirogaleus major
TCGCATTCTGTGATGCTTGTTCTGATCTCTCCAGTTGCAGAGACTAGATGCAATTTTTATTTTATATCATAGTCCTTAAAAATATGTCTGGGCTATGACAAAAATCTCTTAATTGTCTCTGACCAGGTATCTCATTTGTTCAATCATTTCTCATGTGGCTTTCAGACTACTCTCAATGTGTTTATTCTCTTCTAGATATTTTATTTATTTAAACATGCATTCTACAACTCATTGCTCTTACTGTGGAATTGTATCCCAGATGGGGTCGGTCATAGTTATTTCAGACAATGCTAATGTCAATGGCTTACAGAAAGGTTTCTTTTTTAAATACAAAGACTCTATTTACCCTTTAAAGTATTTTTAACACAATAGTGTAGATTCAAGTTGAACCTGTGATTTTTCTGAATCTGCTAGTTTCTTTAACTTATTCACTCCTGTTATATTTAATCTTGTTGGACTCAAGATAATCTTCTTCCTCTTTGATGCCAATTTGACTATTTTGTATTATTTATTATATTTAAATTAATTCTAATTAGCTGTCATCTACATGTTTGGTAGCAATTTTTTAGTCTACTTTCAAAGATTTGAAAATATACTCTGGTTTCTCTTCAGATCGTATAAATCTTTCGCCTTTTACTTTCAAAGATTTGAAAATAATTTAGAATATGACAAAGCAAGATCTTCACAAGTCAGCCAGAATCACTTAGGATGCTAAGATAGTGAACATAGGCTAAAAGCTCAATAGTATCTTTGTTATTCAGTGTCATTTCTTCATCTTATTTGCAAGGATAATGTAACACATTGAATTCAGATTATTAATTACGCATGTGAAATTCTTATATATACATCAATGTTGATATATAGGAAAAATTTACCAAATTATGAATTTTCATATTATTTTCAAAATGCTATTCATATTATTCACTTTCTCAAGATATAAACGCTATACAACAAGCAAGAAGGGTACATATACTTATGGAGCTACTAAAAATTAGATTTTCTGACTATGCTAACATTTAATGTGATCAGTTTTTATTTGGGGGTAATAGACACTAATGCCATTAAAACTTAAGGTCTAGACTTACACAGTTAGTCAAACATGTTCATTGAGTATCTACTCTCTATCAAGCACTATTATAGGCATCTTGCAACATCAATGAGCGTGAGAGAGGGAAAGTGTCTGTGCCTCTTCATTAATGCTTTGAAGAACATAAAATGAGGTACAAATGAAAGTGGATATTCCATTAGCAAGGGTAAATGAGAAACATATGCCTCTGGAATAGACTTTTGCTTTCACATTGATATCACAAGAAGGAATAAGCCAAGCAGAGATCTGAAGAATGAATTTTCCAGAGAAAAAGGAGGTCCTGAGATAATTTTTTTTTTCCAAAAATAAAGAAGAAATGTAAAGCATCTGAGAAATTAATAGTGTAGCAAAGCACAGAGTTGGAAGTAAATCAGGGCAGAAAACAAGACAGGGAGCATATAATAAAGGAATTTGCAGACACGATAAGAAGAAGTTAAAAAGGTTTTCTGCTTGCAAGGCCCAAACTAAAAACCAGAGTCTTCCTATGACTTCACTGAAATGCTTATAATTTGCCACATTCACAGGGCTAAGAAGAATCTGAAAAAATGGTTGATTCTGCAAATGTATTAATTGCTGTATCAGTTGACACTTGACATTGCTGTATCAGTTCAATATGTAGACTCACGAAGAGTATGTTGAAAAACTTAGTGTTCTAGTGCATGACTATGCCTTAGTATACTGGTTGATGATTACTGCCCTCAGTACCAATACAAGCAGACAACAAATCGTAGTTTCCTCTCATTATCTTAGATCCTTTTATTTATGATTATAATTTTATATAAGTAAACTTTCCTATGTGTATGCATTAAAATTGCCTCTAGTGAGCCAAAATATAGGATGGCTCAAAAAATTGTTGGGATATCAAGAGAATCACTATTAAATGATACACAGGGTTCATGCCCCAAATCCCTCCACAAACTCAACTTACTTAGGAAACCCCAGCCATTTTGCCAGAACTCTAGACACTTCATCTCGTACCACTGTCAGCATCCTGTGGACACAATAGCCTTTTACTTTGGAAGCTGATATTAACACTATTTCTACTGTGGTTTAAGGAATTTAAACTCAATAAAGCTGCCACTGTTGCCAGAGGAGATAATCTTCCATTCCTCCTAATGCCTTTGGCCACAATCTTTTGATTCAAAATTCAGGCTATGTGGCCCTAATTGTAATAGCATTAGTTCAGTTCCCATGCTATTTATTGGTGAAAGTAAACTAGGGAAATTAATTATTTGTCATTTTTATGCTCTGTTATGAGTTCTCCTCATAGAGGCCCCAGTGGGACAAAGCTATGCCTCATGATTATTTCAAGGTTCATTTGCAATTATCCTAAAACCTTTTATAATATCTATATCAGCTCCCTGGCCTCTGCTATTTGATATAGGCAGAATGAAATAGAAGCCACCAGAGTGTCTCCTTATAAAATTATAAACTCGATGCAATACTAAGTCTAAGGTGATTAATACATTTTAATGCTAAGAACTTTAAATATAATATATCACATGGAAATTCTATCATATCTCTACTCCTTTTTATATTAGGCTTCATTTTTTGGAGCAGTTTTAGGCAAATAGCTAAAACAAAATTGAACAAATGGTACAGATATTTTCCATATTCTCCCTGCCCTCACACATATATAGCCTCCCCCATTATTCACAGCCCCCATCAAAAGAGTTTATATCTTACTATTCATGAACCTACATTGACACATCATCATCAACCAAAGCCCATAGTTTAAATTAGGGTTGTACATTCTATGGACTTGTACAAATGTATAATGACATGTATCCACTTTTGTAGTATCATATGAAATAGTTTCACTGTCCTAAAACTCCTCTACACTCTACCTATTCATTTCTTTCTGCCTCAAACCCGTGGCAACCAACTCATCTTTTTACTCACGGTATTGCCTTTTCTCTAATGTCTTATAATTGGAATCATAAAGCATGCAGACTCTTTAGACTGTCTTCTTTCACTTAGTAATAAGCAACTAAGTTTCCTCCATTCCTTATCATGTCTTGAGAGCTCATTTCATTTTAGTGCTGAATAATATTCCAGTGTCTATATGTATCCATATTTATTTATTCATTTACTTACTGAAAGAATGGTTGCTTCCAAATTTTGGCATTTATGAATAAAACTGCTATATGCATCCATACATATTTTTGTATGGGCATACATTTTCAGCCTTGGTATTGGGTAGATACCAAGGGTTGGTTGGATCACAATGCTGGAGTATGTTTTGTCATGTAAGAAACTGCTATCCTGTCTTCCAAAGTGATTGTACCATTTTGTATCTCCACCAGCAACAAATTAGACTTCCTGTTGCTCCCAATTCTCACCAGCACTTGGTGCTGTCAGTGTTCTGAATTTTGGCCAATCTAATAGGTGTGTAGCAGTATTTCATTGTTTTAATTTTCATTTCCCTGATGACATATGATATGGAGCATTTCTTATATGCTTATTTTCCACCTGCATATTTTCTCTGGTTAAGTATCTGCTAAGTTTTTGATTCAATATTTAATCAGTTGCTTGTTTTCTTATTAATGAATTTTACGTATTGTTTGCATATTTTGGTAACAGTCCCTTATTAGATAAGTCTTTTGAAAATATTTTTCTCAGTTTGGGACTTGTATTTTTATTCTTTTCACAGTGTCTTTCACAGAGTAGAAACTTAATGAAGTGTGACTTGTCAATTATTTCTTTCATATATTGTACCTTAGGTATATCAGATATTGGAGGAAGTGTGCTTTTGTTGAAAAGTCAATGGTAGGAATTCTAGTGCATGTTTTTTCTCTTTTACTTTTCTTTCTTTTAACGTTTTTTTTTCTTTTCATTCTTTCTTCTTTTTAATGCCCAGTTGCAATTATTTGAAAATTTCACATCTAACTGATCATAAACACCTCTATGAAATAGAGCCTCCTTCACACTAACAAGCAGATGAGTCCGGGTAGACTCTTTCTCAGTGCCATTTGAAGAATGAGCAAGGACACCTGACCTCGAGGAGCTGACAATCAGGTCTGCTTAATCTAGGCTTCAAATCAAAAACTTGTGACACAAATATTCTGGAACTATATAAATTCCATTCTCACAGCAATGGCAGTTCCAGCAAGATTTCTTCCTTTGGTGCCAGTGTCAGTGATGCTAACGGCGCCAACAAAAAGTGACTTCCCATTGTTCTCTGGGTCGGGAGGCAGCATTTAGTGCTATGGGCAGTACAAACAATTTCTTCAAGGAAATATTCTGAGGGGAGATTTTGATTATTTTTCTAAACCATGTGAAAAACGCCCTCACCAGCAATTATTTGAACTATCAAAATGTTCTTAACAAAGTCCTTTTCTTCTCATTTTTATCCAGATTTGGATTCTCTCATTTTCATTCAGCAATTGTTATTGATACATACAAATGTAGACTGAAATTTGATTATTTACACTACTCATTTTTATAACAATAATCTCAGTAGTCTCTGTGAAGAGGAGAGATGATTGGAAAGGGTGAAGAAAAAGAGTGAGAATTACTAACATGAAAATAGAAATTATAACTATAGACAAATATTTCAGTTGCTGTGAAAGGAAATATAAACATGGAGAAAAACCAGGAATGGAATTAATGGAGGATGATATTTTGTCATTTTTGTTTCTCTATGGTGCTAATTGAAATAAACTTGAGCAATGTGTTGATACAAGAAAAAGGGACTACTTGTAAAGATTTTTTAAATGGTGAAGAGATGAGGTGCAGAACAAAAATGAATGCATTGATTGTAAAAGGAGTGCAGGCAATTCTTTCTGTCATTGAAGAAGATAAAGAAATAGGACTAAATGGATTAGTGAATATTATGGAAAGTGAGGTAGTTTTCTTCTGATTTCACACATTTTCTCTGTGAAGTATTTAGCATGCTCATTGGCTAAAATGGAAGAGGAACTGGATATTAGGACGAATATTAGATGACAAAAGTTAGAAAATATATTTAAAAGAAAAATTCATTTATTAAAGAAGTAGGACTTATTTCTATGTATATTCTGTTATTCTAAATCATGTTTATTTGTTGTTGTTTTTTTCCAAAAAAAACACTCCCACTATTTCACAAAGGTTTGCACAGTTATCTCAAGGAAATTCACTTGGAATGAACTCACCTTTCCTTTCTGATTTTTAAAAAAACAGTTAAGTTATTACTAAATTATCATTGCTATATCATCTCCCACTTAGTGAAATCTTTATTGAATCAATATGGAACTACTATATAAAGCAACATGAGAGATATAAAAATAAAGAAACAAATTATGTTGGAGAGATAATACAAAATTCAGAAATATGAGTTTAAATAATCCTAAAATTCCACCTTTTGGAACAGGAATGTGTCCTGAAAAGAGAAGCACATAACAATAGATAGGCTGAAAATGATTTTTCATTGTATTGAATGGTGTACCCTCCCATTCTTTCCAACTAAACTTATTTTGTCAGGTCCTGATACATTTCACTAACACCCTTACAATAAAACATTGAAAAAGCAATTTAATTGAATTTATGCAGGTTGCTTAATTGTAAATATGAACTATTGATTGATTTTGTAAGTTGGCAGCTAGTTTATAAATGAACATCATTTACTACTTCACTTCCTAAAAGATAATCCTTAAATGTAGCTATTTTTATAAAGTGTATCTTTTTTTCACGTTTCTAAAATACATATAAAAGAATCCAACACATTTCAGGTAAGTGTGTGTAAAGAACTATTTTCTGGCAGTACAGTTTGTGCTGCAGTTATTTTCCATGTGCTAGTGAGTAGAATATGTCAGAAAACCCTCATTCTTACTTCTCTAATGATGACATGAGAAGAAAAAGAACCATCTTGTACCAAAACACTGTGATTGCATACAATAGCTTCTGAAAGTTGTGGTCCAGGCAGAGTAAAGCGCTTTTATCTTTTCAAAAGTCATGCTATTTCTTCTTTGAGAAGTGAAATAGCATAAAATTGAATAGTATATTCACAACCTAAAATTGAGGAGACACTTGACGCTTCAGAAGATCTTGTCATCTGCAAATTACTTCTAATGGTTCTCTCTAGTTTTTGTATGTGCACAACAAATTTGGATAATTTCTATTGCAGACACATACAATTTTCTTAGAATCAGAATAGGTGATGAAAGAGGATAAAAACAAATTGCAAAAGAACCTCAACCTTGGTACATTGAAAATATCTTCAATTGCATTCAGTTTGATTAAAAATGAGCAAGATGTGGTAACATATATTTAAAATATAAAGCAAAAATAAGTTACCATTTAAGCAATTGAGGAGGTGCTGGTCATGCTTGAAGTCTGCATATTTCAAGTGCATTTTGAAGAAAGAAAAAAATAAAGCAACTACACAGTGGCTGTGTAGTTAAAATATTTTCATAAAGAGAAAATGTTTAATCATCTCAAAGTAACAAATATAACTGGCTGAGTTAGACTGACAAGTATAAGAAACAATGGAATACTCACAAGGTCAACTATTAAAACCTAAGTTTATGTCTATATGAAAATCTTAAGACCGTTTTAAAGAATAGATCAGAATAAAGCTTAAAAAGTAAGTGTATGTAATTTTTAACAGGATTATATATTTTGACCGTATATTTCCTAAAAATAAAAGCATTGTGCTTCATTATAATTTGATTGAAAAAATATATAAATGTATGTGTATATTTTACGTGTAGAATTTTCAATTCAGTAATGTATTTAAGTTAAATATTTATGCTATTATTAAAGTATCCTCAAAACTAGAC
The DNA here is from genome assembly GCA_963574435.1 of Cheirogaleus major. Classification (NCBI taxonomy): domain Eukaryota; kingdom Metazoa; phylum Chordata; class Mammalia; order Primates; family Cheirogaleidae; genus Cheirogaleus; species Cheirogaleus major. Next base: position 6,847 of record CAUYPO010034469.1, read on the forward strand.
TTGTGTGGCCAGCAATCTTAATTTGCTGACAAATTTTTAAGTTTTTAGATTCTTTTTATTTTGTTCTTACTTTTCAGTGCTTTGGTACTCTTTTCTGCTACATGTAAAAAATGTGTTTTATCTTACATTCTAAAAAATAATACAAAACAGGGTGCAGGTTTTCAACCTTCCTTTCTTTCTCTCAATATCTCTTTCCCTGGTTTCCTATTAAATCTACACAGAATTATTTCTATTTTTTGTCTCTAAAATCTCTCCTCCTATTCTCTTTGAATGCCCTTTGAACTTCACCATTCTATCAAAATGTTACATCAGCATCATTAAGTGTCCTGTCCATAGCATCCGGCAGTTTTTAACCTCTGCTCTTAAAACTGTTTCCCACCTGGCCTTCACATCTCCACACTCCCTTGGATTTCTTACCACCTCATCCGCTGTTTCTCATTAGGCCTCTTTGCTAATCCTTGCATATAAATATGGTGTTTATTATTTATATTTTTGATAGTTTGAATGTTAAATAGCTTTGTAATACATTTTACCAGTTTCTTTTTTCTTGTCTCCCTGATAGTTAATTATTTGCTATCTAAAACAACTATTTTATGTTTTCTCTTTCTAAACTTTTACCCACACCACCCCAATTCTAAGCTGATTTTTTTATCTTCATTTACATATTTATCTAAAATATTTATTGTGAGCTTTTCAAGCTACATAGATGATATCATGTTGCTAATGTGTTTGTACCTTGGCTGTTTCTCAATCTTTTCAAGATCTATATATTTTCAAACAATGTTGAGTCAACTTATAACTTTAATATGTAAACTTTAGAGTAACAATAACCTGTATTTCCTTAAATATTATTTGGAGAAACGAAACATGTAAATTCCATTGATACTAAAAGAAGAATTAATGTGATTTTATAACCTCAGGCCTCCTATTTTTCAATTAGCTGATGTTTGTATCAATGTAGTTTGTGATGTTTTTTTCTAAATCATCATTCTTATTTAATCATTAAGTTGTATAGCTTTTTTTTTTTTTTTACAAGATGTAATAATAGTTTGAGAGATTCTATTTGTTTCTGTTTGCTTTACTTTCTTCGTAGTCTGTAGGAATATACATAAACCATGGATAAATTTATTCTATAACACTTATGTGCAAGAAACTTTACCTCATATTTTCAGAATTACACTAAATTAAATGCATCTTTAGCAACTTCCCAGAGATAGAATACAATAAGGCTTAATTAATTTATTTATTTTTAAGAAAGCTATTCTTTTTCCCTAAGAAACTGAAAAGAGACTTGGAACTTACATGGTGCCAGGTAATTAAAAATGTTAATTCAATCTTTATTTTGATTCTACCTGTTAAAAGCCAAGCAAAACAAACATCATTATTAACAATACTAACTTTGAGATATTAAAACTATATCTAAAATGTGTCTTCTCTATTACTTATGGTCTCAATTAAGCAATCCAATGTTCTTAAGTCCGTGACCATACTAAACAAAAAATGGTATGGCTTCTACACTTAGAAATCTGTAGTCTCAGGGAAGCTATTTCTGGATCTACTCTTCTCTTATGAGGTAGTTAGTTTCCCAGTAGGACTCCCTACTGATTCATATCTTAGTATTTACTTCCCAATGTAACACTTCAATTGACTCTGGTCCAGTCTTATGACCCACTTTTGATCAACGGAATGCCATACAGGTGATTCAGTCTGATATCTGAGGATGGGTCATACAGCTGGAGAACTCAAAGTTTATGATTTAAAAATTTACTACAAAGCTGCAGCAATAAGGGCTATGTGGAACTGGCATAAAGTTGGACATGTAGATCAATAAAATAGAATTCAGAATCCAGAAATAAACCCATATATTTATGGTCAGTTCTGGTTTGACAAAAATGCCAAGAAAACTCAATGAGGAAAGAATAGTGTTTTCAACATAAATGCTAGAACAATTGGATATCTGATAAAAGTCTAGTGTCCATAATATTTAAAGAACTCTTACAGCTCAACAATAAACGGACAAATAACCAAGCTTACATGGGCAAAGAATTCAAGTTGCTATTTCTCCAAATATACACATATATATATACACATACATATATATGTATACATGCATATACATATGTATTCAATAAGCACATGAAAACATACTCAACATTGCTCATCATTAGGAAAATGCAAATCAAGGCCACAATGAATTATTGCTTCACACCCACTAGGATGTTTATAATAAAAAAGATGGACAATAAAAGGATTGGATAGGATCTAAAGAAATTGGAATTCTCATACATCCCTGGAGAATGTGAAATGGTGCAGCCACTTTGGAATACAGTTTGGCAGTTTCTCAAAAAGTTAAACATAGAATTATAATTTGACCTGGGAAGACAATTAAAAACATATGTTCTCACAAAAACTTGTACAGAAATGTCAATAGCAGCATTATTCATAATAACTAAAAAGTGGAAACAACCCAAATGTCCATCAACTGATGAACAGACAAATGAAATTTGGGATATCCATACGATATAATATTATTTATCTATTAAAAAATAAAAATAATAATGAAGTACTGTTATATGCTACAAGCTGCCATACAGATGAATTCATGCTAAGTGAAAGATGCCAGACACAAAAGACCTCATATTGTATATTTCTATTTGTAGGAAATTTCCATTCTAGACAAATCCATGGGGACAAACGTTAAATTATTGGCTTCCAAGGGCTAAAAGTGGGAGATGGGAGGGTTACTACCCATGGCATGGGTTTATTTCTGGGGTGTGGAAAATAGTCTAGCACTAGAGAGTCATGATTGCACAACTTATGTATATAATAAAAACCAGTGAATTGTATAGTAAAAAAACTAAACTAATGCTCTATTGATTAACTATACACTCCTCAAAGGAAACAACCTATGGAATACTAAAATATGTGAAAATCTGATTATACAAAAATTATATAGAAGATTATAGTGCTTAAGCTAAAGTGAAAATGAAAGCACTGAAAATCAGAAAATTTTGATTTAAATTACATCTATATTTCTTAAGTAGACAAATAACTTTTATTACTTTTGCATAGTGTTATAGTAAAAATATATCACATCAAAGCTGCTTCTCTATAGGGTAATGGCTAAAAAATGACCAAAGATCATTCTGTTGTATTATACATTTACTATTTTCACTTGTAGACAAAAATAAACACAATTTAAAATGGAAAAAAATAACTAAACAAGATACTGGTTTATTTTTTAATTCTATAAATATATGTATAGAAAATATTAAGATTTTATTGGAAGATAAGCTCATCTTGTTTCTCACAACTAGCCTTTATGAGTTTTTTTTTAATTTTGATGTATAATTTACACAGCTAGAATATGTATTTGTCATATAATATTTGACAATGTATCTTATACTACATTCACATATGAATAATATATCAGTGGTATATAGAATTGATTCACAATTGGCTCCTTAAAATCCATTGATAAAGTTTTATTTTTCTAAATAAGAAAGTTCGAGTTCATCCTAGTGTTTACCCATAAATAATACAGTTGGATTTATCTAATTTTTTCTACTCTCCATTTGGTTCCTATTAGGTCTGTATTTATTTATGTATTTTTTGACAAGTAAAATAGTATACATTTATGATGCACAACATGGTGTTTTGATATATAGGCTTCTTATAGTCATGTAGACAGGCTTATTATTATAAAAAGCCATAGTCAAAAATGGATTGTTTTGTGATGTCAAAGCTGAAATTGCACTGGAAAAAACTAAGCAAGTAAGAAAGAATTTGTTGAGGGATAATGCAGTAGAGGAAAGAGACTAGAACAGAGTCTACACTTAACTTTGCTGAAACAAAGTGCAGAATAGTTTTAAGAGACAAGATAGAGGATATCACAGGACATCTGTATTTGCTAATTGGCTTTACCCCAGGAAAAGTTGAAAAAGTCAACTTTCTCATAATTTTACTACAAGAGATAGTTTTACAACTTGGGGCAAGGCACCTACCAATGTCAGGCTCCTATCATCTCACAAAGTTTTTGAGATTGGGGTTCTGTCAATGATTACTTTTCATAGGGATGGCTTCCAGGTTCTGAAGAAAGGCAGCCATGGGTTCTAAAACTGGCAAAAGTAATTTTAAAAGATTTACATCTCAAAGGTGCAGAGAATTTGCAATTACAAGTTTTCTAAAGTAAATGCTCTAAGTAAAGGGAGCAGAAAGGACCTCTGTAGTTAGGTCATCTGGATTCTGTCTTGGGCAGGTCAGAGGGATGTCAGGAGCCTAGAGGCAGGAAGAATCATGTGTAAAGTTTAGTGTGGTTTGGGGAATGTTAGGGCCACCTTGGTCAGCAGTCTTTGATTATCCTAGGTCCAGTAGTCTTAAGAGAACATTCATGAAATGATAGTCGGTACTCTTAGTGTGAGTAGTGGAGTGTTGAGGGCTTGCCATATAACTGTGCAGCTTAAGAATTAATCTTAGGAGAAGGAGTACATGCCCAGCCCAGAGCGGCATGAGAGTCATACGTTCCGGCTTAGGAACAGGGTTGCTGCTTGAAGGCATAACAAAGAGTTTGAGCTTCTGCACGTAAGCAAATGTTTCCCAGCCCCACAGCCCTGGTAGTCTGGAGGCCACTTGATAAACATCTTGCCCTTATGGGTACTGCCTGAGCTCATGGGATGGCTGGTTAGCCAGTGACGGGTAAGATCCCTCGAGGAGGGACAACCTAAGACAGGCACAGCCGCAGGGTGCCAGGCCAAAAGGGATGGGAACAGAAAGTTTCCCTTTGTGGCTGCATTGCTTATCTGTGTTTATCTCAAACTCTGGCTTATGACCATCACCTTAAGCAACCGCATTAAGACCCTGAGTCATGGGACTCTGTGTCCTTAGGCTACGTGTTCCGGAATTTATGGCCATTACTGCAAAGGCTGGGTGGTCACGTATAAGGAAATAACTTTGATTTTTAGGGTACAAAAATAAAAGGACTGGTGCGTTCGGCGTTGCAGTCTTGTACCATCTTTATGTGTGTCCGTGTCTTTCTTTGTGTGTTTCTTTGTGTTTTGTGTTCATCCCCCATCCTGCAAACGGACCACAACAGTGGAGTGCATGGCTGGAGATTGTGAGAAAAGCCCAGTAAGTCTCTTGTCAGAAGCAATGAATGAAATGACCCACTTTTAATAAGCTACTTTGTCACCACTCTTAATGGCACATTCTATTTCCACTGCAAGTTTTCATCCTTGGATTTACAAAACTGCTTTCATGTGAATGTTTATTCCACCATCTTGCATTCTATTCACTGCAGTGCCAGAAAGTTAGAGTGCTTTGTATTAATAACGTGGTGAATTATTCCCACCAGCTGAGAATTCACTAGGAGTGAATACTTTTGTCCCTCACTCCCCAAGGGTATCTAAGGGTTTCTGTCTCTGAAATAAGAGTATGTAGCAAAAATGAATGGACAGATATCTATGTGACACTACCGTTAGTTTTAGGGTTTTATTCTAGCCTAGGGAGTTATAAATTCTTAATTTTGCTTACTGATCATTGATGAATAATCCTCAATCCCAGGGCTTTGGGTTTGGGTTTCCTTAAATATTGCACTAGGAACATGGGAAATATTAAACTGAGAATTGCTGGATTTGTATCATTGTGAAATCTAAATCTTGGTGATGAAACTTTAAGAATAATTCTTGGGGACCAAATAGCTCCTAGGTGTACAATACTTGATTGCAACTTATCAAATTTTATATATATATATATATATGTACACACAGGTATTTAAGCAATAAATATGCTTTTCTGAAATAAAGAACATTGGCTAAGAAATCATGGCAAAAGGAAAGGTACAGAGTCCAAATTTAAAAATGCCAAAGGTTGCTCAACCAATGATTTTTTCAAATTATTTTACATTTACAGGGCTGGAATTTTTGCAGAGATAAGAGCATGGGAGTGGATTTAAGGAAATAGGATATATAAGAGACAATAGTAAATTAGTAAGAACATCTTTATTGTACAGATCTGAATAATTAACAAATTTTATGCTTTCTTATTATGAGAATAATGCTTGCCTTAATGAACTACCTTGAAAAGGAGACTGGCACAATTGCTGGAATCAGTATTAAAAAGTGCCCTCATGGTATGTATATAGGTGGTATGGTACGGTATGGTTAAAATGAGATGGATGGTAAGGTTGAGCTATGACAATCACATTATATGTCAAAACATGTTATCTCTTGAATTATAATTAGTGACTCTCAAGAAAACTTATGTCTTTTTTGCAGTTTTCTAGATAAGCCTCCAAACAGTAGAACTTATGGTAGTTATACATTTGATTCTAAATTTATCAGTTGACTTGTGTTATAGAAGTGGCAATGTCTTGAGTTACCGATAAGAGGTAGATGCAGAGACAGTGTGATGGATCATGCAAGGTAACAAATGCCTCTAGTAAATAATCTCAGAGATACCCTACCTATTCTAGGAGATAGCCAAAAACTTCTGCATAACCAAACTTATACTTACAAAGATTCACACAGTCACACTCCTTTGCTTCTATTGTATGGCTTCTTGTGAATTGTTACAAGCATATGTCATGATTTATGGCTCCATTTTATCCCTTCTGTGTAATTTACCTTTTATTAAAATTTGTACAGCATAAATATTAATTATTCTGTGATAAAGATATAGATAACATAAGTGACAATTATAAATAAGACATATCATTTAAAAAATAACTCTTGATGTAACTTGAACAGAAATGATTATATAATGATTATATAATTCAAATTCAGAAATTAACCTCTGTGTGTATTTTAAACAAGGCATTGGTAATACAGATGGAGTCATAGGGAGGTGCATTTATTATACTTTTATTGCATTCAAGCCAGTGCATTTAAAAATTCACTGAGATTAGTTTTGGTTTTAATTAAAATGCTTTGCATACATTTTCTACAGAGCGAAACATAAAATTGAATATATTAGCACATGATTTTGAAGAATACATTTAAGATCAACAAGGTGAAAGAAAAAACAACAAAAAGCAACATAATTAACTATAAAAGAATGTAATTGTAACTATTTAAGTTGAAATAGGTTAATTATAACACATCAATTTAATTTTAATTTAAATAAATTAATATATTTGAGTTCTAGCCTTGTTCATTTGTTTTTACTTAAAAGGAGACTTTGAATATATATTTCTATTATTTATCTTACATTCACTGAACCATTTAAAGGTTGTACATGACCAATTTTCACATACGCAATATCTCTGACAAGGCTTACTGAAAAATTAATAGGTATCACCTATCCAAATTGTCCATAATTACAACCTCTAAAACATTAAGAGAAATAATGCTCCAGAATCTTCCAGTGTTTGTTGACAGGCTTTACTGATCTTTCTAAAGTTTTTCCCCCAGCAATGTGTTGTTCTTATTTTTTTACTTGTTAGTATAAAGCATTTCCGTATTTATTTATTTATTTATTTTTCCTGGCCGGAAATCAATTTTTATTAGGTTTTCCAAATAATACAACATGACACAGTTTTTACAATGAATAATTTTAGTACAGAATAAAGTGAAACATATATACCTTTGTGCCTAAATGAAGAAACCCCAACTTTATTGTTCTGAGACATCCAGAGCAGCAAATCTCTTTCATTTGAGTGTGTAACTCTAGACCAGGCGTCTTCAAACTTTTTAAACAAGGGGCCAATTCACTGTCCCTCAGACCGTTGGAGGACTGGAGTATAGTTTTAAAAAAACTATGAAAAAATTCCTCTGCACACTGCACATATCTTATTTTGAAGTAAAAAAACAAACGGGCATAAACACCTGCATGTGGCCCGTGGGCCGTAGTTTGAGGACGCCTGACTAGATTCTACTTCTTTCTTAAATACTCTGAGCTAATTTCCAGTATAAAATCATCCCAAAACTAAAGTTTTGCTTGGCTAGCTCAAATGGTTGCATTCAGTGGGAAGATTGGTTAGACTGCACCATATAAGATGGTCTCACTCACATATCTGGTTATATGTTGGGGTGCTTTGGGGATCCTCTTCCTTCAGTGGGCTAGACTGGCTTTCTTTTTATGTTAATATCAAGAGGTGAAGATCTTTTAAAGTCTAGGCTCTAGAGATAAAATAGTGTAACTTTTACCACATGTTAACAGCCAAATATAGGTATAACATCGGCCCGGATTCATAGAGTGTGGAAAGATATTCCACATTTTAATGGACTGACTTGCTAGACTACATTGCAAAGAGATATGTGCAGAGGGGCAGAAGGAAGTGATGTGACCTTCGCAAACAATTTATCACAACGGACTTTCCATGTAAAGCCTATAAAATCTCTCAAAAATTCAGAGAGATAAGAAAATCACATCTAGAATTTTAATTATTTTTCACTTCATTGAATATTTTCTTTCAGAATTTAAACAAACTTACAGTTAATCTTCTTTATGATTTAATTTGAGATAATTCTTTATGAAGAAACAAGCAGATTCTTACTGTTAGTCCTCTCACATGAGGCTCATTTTCTTTAGAGTCTGGAGAGATATTTTTTGTCATCAAAGCATCTCACAATATTTAGACTAATGGGAATTGGTCTGTTCCTCACTTAGCCTTCAAGAGAAAGATGGTAATGGAAGTTGTCTTATTTTGTTTGTGCTGCTATTACAGAATACCACAGACTAGGTAATTTACAAAAGCAAAAATTTATGGGCTCACAGTTCTGGGGCTAGGAAGTCCAAGATTAATATGCCAGTTTATGGCATGGGCCTTCTTGCTGTGTCCTCACATGGCTGAAGGCATCATGTGGCAGAAAGGCAAAGAGAGAAAGTCTATTCCTGAAAGCCCTTTTTATAAAGGCATTAATACATTCATGAGGGCAGATCCCTCATGGTCTAAATACCTCTCCTTAGGCTCCACTTCCCAACACCATCACACCGGGGATTGATTTTCCAACACATGAATTTTTGTGGGACACATTCAAACCATATCACAAATCAACATATTTCAAGATGTTGGAGCTCAAAATTTAGCATGTATAAGGTTTATCTGGGGAACTGTCAAAAGACAGATTGCTGGACCCTACACCATTTTAGTTTTTTATTGTTGTTTTCCTTGTTTGTTTTTGTTTTGATTTTGATTCCAGATAATCTCAAGTGTAGCCTAAGAATTAGCATTTGTAAAAAATTTCCCTATGATGTTGATTCTGTTCCTGCTGTATCACTATTAAAATCTCTGAGCTGGAAGTAGCAAAACAGAGAAGAGTTACTAAAAAACACCACAGTAAATATGTTATTCTCTTACCAATTTAACTCAAATTTAAATGCATGTGTCCTGGTATCTGTGTGTGTCAGATTTCAGTCTAAAATGTCAGTTCTTGATGCGCTCATGGACGAAGAATGACCAGATGCACCATAGTAAGGCAAGCAGAAAAATGAGGTTTATTGAGGAGAGAAAGATAGGATTATATAGCAAGAGCAAGATATAGGTTTACGCAGCATGATACATATGCCACAGATGACAACCAGACCCATTATTGCAGCAGGAAAAGAGAGAGATAGAGAACAAAAGGAAAGGCACAAAAAGGGCCTGGTTATGGTCTGTGTCTTTTTTTACAGTGCCTGGGTTGGGACCTCCCTCATGGTTCAGAGGTCACCATGGAACTACTTTGATGGAACAGTTGGGAGTTGCATGACCTGAGTTTTACTACATATGCGGAGTGTTCTAAGTCACTTCTGGACCTCTATGATACCTATGCTGCTTGGCCTGTGGGCTAGAGCGTCCTCTGCATTCTTTTGCAGTTGACGTGCTAAGTTATAAATGGCTGATTTGTAGGGTATTCCTTCCTCCCCCAGGTATGGCAGTCACTGGGGAGAGGATTGGGGTGGAGTAGAACAAAGATGGGGGCCTGGGGCCCACCCTTGTCCTTCTTTCCAGGTGGGGCAGTAGTACCAAGGTAACAACATCTATTTTAGTTCCCGGGAGATCTGGAAACCCTCACTATCTAACTAACATTTGCATTCCTCAATTTCCTAACAGAGAAAACTACATTTAGAAGAAATAACATAAGGCCTTTGGAAAAGAATTTGAAAGGCTCCCATCAGCAAGCCAAAAAGACAATAAATATTTGAATAATCTGTTAGCTACTGAAGTAAGTTAAAAACTTATTTATATGATCAAAATAATCAATGCAGATTTTATAGAATTTCTTATAGAAATTATACGTGTATGTATGTATATACAGCTATATCCATAAAAATATAATATATTTGAAGTAAATAGTGTGAATCAGTCATAATAGCTGCACTTTTAAAATTTGGATGATGCTACCTTTTACAATAGTGCATTGAATTCCATAGAGATAGAAAGAGGAAATTTGTTAGAAATATAACCTATCAACAAATTAATTACATTTATTTTGTTCCAAGAGATTTATTTCATGAGTCAGAATTCAGCTATACTGTAAAGCAGGAATTATTACTATTGGATGAGCAAAAGAAAATGTGGGTAAATGTTACGTTGAATGATAAAAACAACATGCTTGGTAATTCATATATGTCGGACATTTATATGTTTTGCTTTTAACAAAATATTTTTATCAAGACCCTCAAGGAATTCTTAGTCATACTAGGTTTAAGAAAATATTTGTTGATTAAAAATATAAAATTTGTCTCTTTAACTATATTTAAATTTTTTTGAAGATAACAAAATTATTTCCTACTTTTGAACTCCCATAGCACAAGATTGACATGTAGACTTAAATAATAAGTGACAGAAAAAAGAACATCACACTCAGTTAAGATTTATTAAGCCAAGATTTTGAGGACATGCCAAGGAAAAGCACAGCCACAAAGTATCTGTTGCAGACTGGGCTCTCCATAGAAGGGGTTGAGAAAAAAAAAGCGTACAGAGGAAAAAGGGTAGGGGTGAAGGATGTGAGGTAATTGATGATATTCTTGTGAAGTTCTATTTGGTGCTCAGTAAATCTGCACAGATGAACATTAAAATAAGGGGGCACAGGCAATAGTCAATGTTGTAATCTTCTCAGGATGGGTAGAAGAGTGATCATATATCTTCCTTAGTTTGCATCTGTGGAGATAAACTTGTAATTTACACTTAAGAGTTTAATTAGGCTAAGATCCTAAGGTTATAATTGACATGCACTCCTTTTATACAGGCTGTATATCTTGAAGGGCTTTTTTTTAAGGCTGAAGGAAATAAGAAATATTTTACCCCAAAATTTCTTTGACATACATTGAGATGGCTGCAGGGCTGTGTAGGTGAGAGAGGTGAAGAAATTTGCATCTGTAGAGAATATCTGCTAAATGATACCAGTCTCTGCCTATTTGATCTGGGGCAGCTTTACTGAGAGTCTGACATCCTTCAAGGTCTGAATAAAAGCATTTCCCTGAAGGTTGTTTTCTTGAGACTCATCTGCATAACAAGATCACCTTGCCAACCAAGCTTCCTTTTTCTCTCCCATACCCAGTGCACCAGAAACAAAACCAAACCCTGTTTCATTGTGTTCTAAGCCCCTTTGTTTCTTAAAAGAGGAACATGTACCTCATTGGGGAGAGGATGGCAGTACTGTGTGCCTCAGTTCTCAGGCTCAAGTTTTCCCTTTTGGCATGATGAATTTTGGGAGGTTATGAAATTTTTATTTTTCCTTCACAGACAGTAGAGGAATATTTAATTTTGACTGAATTTAGTCAAACATAACCTATAGCAGTATGAAGTCACCAATCAGGTACATTAGAAGCATTAATTTTTCCCTTTTTAAGACCATAAAATTTATATACATATGTATTCAAGTTAAGAAATGATTGATAGTCAAAAGAAGTGATCTATGAGCATTTGTTTTATTGTTTTCTTTAAAGTAAAGTGCTTTTCCAAAAGTGATTATAATACATGTTATTAATTTGTGAGTAAAAATAAATGTACATTATATGACCTATTTTGATATTAAAAGGCCTTATAGACATAAAATAAAATGAAGAAAAAGATGACGTTAAACCTCAATAAGCACCTGTCACTCTTGAAGGAGCAAAGGAAATTTCATCGCAAAATATGACTTCTTGGTATAAAGAGTACTTTGAATTAAAGGCCCTTAGAGAGCAACAGGAGCTGGAAGGAGTTCTCCCTCTGTCTTCATAAAAAAAACAGACTCACCAAAAAGAACATGTGTCATTTGTTGCCTTCCCTGTTATCTCATTATATTGCAGGAGAAAGATCAAGAATGAAACCAGACCTGGCCCAACCCATCTTAAAGATATTAATAATCCCTGTCTTTTAGGTTAATTTAATTCCAAGGAGAATCCTTTATAAGTAAATTTATTTCCTACCATCCATTCATCCTCCCTAGTAACTATTTATTGCTACTCAACAGAATTACCTATATTCTTCATCTACTCCTCCCCTCTAAAATAAGGGTATATAAACTTCTGGACCCCATTGGAATATTGGGAAATCACTCTGTGATTCTCTCTGTGTGCTTGGTAAATAAATCTGTAATCTCTTTTTCTTTTTAATCCACCTTATTGTGAGTTGATCCTTCAGTGAAACTTCCAGGGTCAAAGGGGAAGTTTCCTTCTCTCATACACTCTGAAGTATTAATAATTTTAAACTAGCTATAATATTACTATGTGCCTTTATTGAAAAGGGCACTGTTTAGAATGGACATTCAATAAATTAGCCCTTTGTGACAAATGTAAACATTCCAATTTTATACACATTTATAGTGGTGTTTCAATTACTCTTTTCTTATTATGCTGATTGATTTCCATGAATAGAATTATTGTATCTGTGTCATTAGAACAAAACAGTCACTTAGTCAAGCTTTCCCACTGAAAGTACTCATTTCTCAAAAAAAAAAAAAAAAGATACACAATGAAAGGTGACGAATATAGACTGATTCATTCAACACATATTTATTGAGAATTTTCTAAGTCCCTGGTCCAATGAAAGCATCTCAGATTTATGTTAAACAAATAAACAACAAACCAGACTGAGGACTGAGGAAATGGAGGGTAGCTATAGATAGTGTCATGTTCCCAATGTATTCTTGTGTTTGGCATCATTCTTCTTATTAGAGGGCCTTGGAGGAAGCACTTAGCCATTTTATTGATGAAATGAATGAATGAAGTAAAATTAAATACGGTTTCTTGGAGGAATTTACTATAATTCCTTGCTTGATGTAATCTTTTTCATTTAAGTTATAGACAATGGTACCATTTCACATGTAATTTTTTTTCATTTACTAATCTTATTTCCTCTGAATATAGACCCTTTTTCCTCCTCTGTGGTGTTATCATGGGCAAAAGTGAAGATTCTAGGAGATTAATAGCCAGACCACAAAGGAAGAAAATAAATAGTAAAGGGATATAGTTAAAATAATAATGGGCATATATAAACTATTCTTTGCCAATAGAGCATAACAACAAAATTAATTCTATACTACTTCACTAGTCCAATCTACCATTATCTATTGCCAGTTCTACTTAAATCACCTCCTAATTGGTGTTTCCTCCTGCTTTGCTTTCTGTACTATAGTCAAATCTCCACACATTATGGCCCCTTTCTTAATGGAACAACTACTTTCAGTTTATGGGCTTCTGGAATCAGAATTTCAAAATGTAAACTTCTAAGCCATGAACTCCTTTTCTGATCTGAAAATAGATTCCTTTCATCACCCTTTTTCATATCCTATGGTTTTCTTTGTCTGGGATCATAGGTAGTGGGAAATAAAATGGCACAATTGCTTGATATTTGCTTAGTGTTTACATTTTAATTTCCACCCTTTTGATGTTCTGTGGTGTCAAGATTTCTATAGGTATTGACAATTTATGCTTTTGTGTGTTGGTAGTTTTAACAGTTCAATTATATCCTGATTAAGAGAATTTCTGGTTTGGCAATGTCAGGGATTTTAGCTAAATCTGTATTCTGCTTGAGATGGACAAGTTATGTCTGTGTGTGTGTGTGTGTATATGTGTGTAGTTTTGGGGTAAGTCAATTCAATGGTTCCAGAAGCATGGTAATTTTGTTGTCATTGTTATTCTTTTTTTTTTTTTTGGTGTGTGTGTGTGTGTGTGTGTGTGTTTGAGCTTTGCCTTACGTTACCCCTCCCAGGAGGGAATCAAATATAGAGGCATGTTAATACTTCTACTATGAAGTCTTTAAGGAGAAGTTTCCAATCTCTTTTTAAAAATGATATCTAATACGTTAATCCAATATGTTTACTTTGAGGAAGTAAAACCAGGTATAGTTATGTTTAAAAGGTTGTAATTATTTTCCCCAATAACACCCAACTATGCCTTAGTGCTCTTTTTACTTTAGTGTTTAGGTGTATATGTATGTCATTTTCTGAAGTTCTATCTGGATTTCTCTTTACTTTCTCAGTTCTTGCTTTTCAATTTGATAAATAAAATTTACCTATCAATAGTCCTTCTACCAAAGATTTTGTCATCTCTATAAAAACACAAAAACTTGATCATGGTTATTAGATGTTTAAAAATTACAGCTTTATAACCAAGAAATGGGCATTAAGAAATTCTTATGTTATAGAATATATGCCTTGTTCCCTTTTAAGACCATAAGGATTCCAGTCTTTTCACTTGTCTAACGTTCTAGAAGTCTTCCACTCCAAAATCAAGACAACTTGAGTTGTCTCCCACTCTGGAACCAAGAAGGAAAGATCAGGTACATTAGCCCACACACCCAAATTGTCAGGAAACAGTGCTGATATCAACCAAAAAGCTAATGTAAGATATCACAGTTTGTTTTAATCAAAGAAAATGTTTAATGAGATTAACTTTCAGAATGATTTTTAAAATTAATTTACTGAAGTTTTTACTGTAATTTTATTTAAAATATTTGATTTAGATTCTTAGAAATTGAAATCATATATCTATGTTGAATATCCAAGTTAAAAATTATCATTTAAGTAGATGCTCATATACATGTTTTTAAATAGGAAAACAATTCCAATCAATATGAAGGAACTATTTCTCTGTTTTGGGCATTTGACTTATTGCAGTTCCTTGACTTATTAAATCTATAGCTTATATTGTCCTATCTGTTGCAGGAAGAAAAAAAAAGCCTACAACACATTTTGGCCACATACTTTTTCTAGGAAGTACTTTTGTCATCTAGAGAAGAGTAAGATAAGCAGAAGTGAAGAACTAGCCATTTTTATAATTCAAACTTTCATTTTGTAATGATTAAAGCCAACTGCCAAGTCTTCAAAACCTATGTAATAATGTGGGGGCATCCTATACAAAAGCCACACATAGTGATTAAAATAAGGATAAGGAACAATGAGGCCAGGAGGGATACGAAAGGGATCGGAAAGAGTACTTTGACTTTCAGTTCTTCCCATCTCCTTCTACTTTTGTTTTGTGAAAACCAGGTGATAAGCCAGGGAGCTAATAGAAAAGCTGATAAAATAAAAAGTTACTTCACAGACAAAAACGACCCTTGCAAAATGTTATAGATTTTATATTTATCAAGACCAGAAATTTTGTTTTTCTTTTGCTAAAGATTGTACAATATTTTAATTTAATTAAAAACCTTGAAGGATTAGCAAGATCTTGACTCTAAAATCTTTGACCTCCTAGGAGGATACATAATATAAGAAGTAGCTTTGATGCATAATAAAAGAAATAGCTTGCATTGTGATTATGAATAATGTTCCTGTGAGCAATTGCTTTCAACATTTTCGTTTAAAAATAAGTTTGCCCTATTAACCTTGAAAAGAGGATTAAAGTAAAATTAATATTTCTTCATCATAATACATTTTAACTAAAACTTTAATTAGATAGGCTCTAATAGTTCACAACCAATGGATTTAGAAATAGTTCTCACATATTAAGCTTGGATTTCTTCAATATAATATTTTATGTATGGTTCATGTAATTTTTGCTCTCAAACATTGAAGTAGGCAGCCTAGCTTCTGAAACCAAATAGATACGATTTTTTTCTTTGTTTATAATTAAAATATAAAGTCTCTGTAAAAACAAAAAGGAACAGAATTGCAATATTGCACTGAAAAGCAAACTATGAGGGTTAGATAACACATTAACTAATTTGAGCTCCTTACATAAAAATGGGGGTTTTGATATTTTTTTTGCCAATTAGAACAATATCAACCTGTAAGTAGATACAAGCAAAATAGGTGGCCTTAATAGTCCAAAGAGCTGCAGAGCAAGCAATCTTTGATATTTAATAAAAGAGCTGATGATATTTGCATTATATGTTAGTAAGGTTAATAATGAAACATATGTATATATATGTACTTATAGATAAAGATACTGCCATCTAAATGAAGTTCTACTGACTTAATCAGTAATATAATTTTATTTCACACTTCAACCTCAGGACTTCCTTTTTTGTTTCTTACATTATCAGTCCATAAAGTTCAAGTTAGAAGTCGTAAAAATATGCATATATAATTGAAAAATTTTATACTTTTAAAGTGAAATTTTAATTGTATTGACATGTATTTATAATTAGAAGAAACAAAATTAAAAATATTGTGATGGAAAATTAATACCCTTAATATTTTTAATAATATGTCAGTATATAGACCACATAGAACTAACACTAAAAATGAAAGAAAAAGTACTACTGATTATGTTAATTTTTGATTGATAAATGTCTAGATAAGTGTTGAATGTAAAGAATGTATTTTTAACATATATTTTAATTTATTGTCAATATGCATACATAAATGATTTTTGAAAAATCAGCACTTTTCTATGCAAAGTACTTTTACCTTTATAAGTATTTAAATAAGCTCTTATCTTCCTACTTGTGTCTGATAATAAGATAGAATATGTTACTTATACTATGTATTTATACTATGTGATATAGTTATAAATTTCAAATAAGAATACTATAATAAAAATATTCCTAATACTATGGAAGTTAGTAAAGCATGGCTACATAAATACTCATTGTCTTAATTTTATTTCAACTGTTCATACTGCCAAGCATTCAGGAACAAGATAAAGGATGTTCCAACTTAGTTATTACTAGGAAAATTGAAAGGAGTTTGATTTAGTGACAGAACTGTAAAACAATGGTAGAAATTAGCATTAGATTCTCAGAAGTTAGGACATTTAGCAAAGATATGTGGAAAATGAGCTGAATCTTGTTAAAATAGAGAAACATTGAAAATATAGGAGATGTAGTGTAGGAACAGACTAGTAGTTTCTTTTCCAATATGGTCTTAAATCAATTTAGAAAACCACCAATTTTAGAGTGTGAAGCTGAAAGGCATGCCAAAGGCACATGATAGAATGTAAATGAAAGAAGTTTAAAAATAATTAGCATTCATGTTTATTTTTTGATAACTCATACATGTAAACCATATATACACTATATATACAGAGAGAGAGAGATAATGACTTTATTATTGAATATGTACATATAGTAGACAGCAATATGCAAGGGCAATTATTCTCATATTATAGAAATCACAGCTGAAGCTCTGGGAAGTTGACTATTGCCAGAGTTATGATGATCAAACCTACCTTTCAATGTTATATTAAATGATTTTCCTCATTCTAGGCAAGGCTGTGTAGGTTATCCACAAACTTTTTTATACTGTGCATAATAACAGAAGGGAGATGCACTTAATATTTCACAAGACATATTCAAATACCTTAAATAAGAGATACAATATGCTTGCTTGTCATATAAATGGAAGAGAAAGAAAATTTATTGTTCAGAATTATTCACTTTTTTTTGGAAACGTGACATAAAAATTGAAAATATAATTAAAATGCCTTAGAGTTGGATTTGGTGACCAAATCCCATGTTCTTAGAAATCCCTCATTCAGCTGTCCACTGCTGTCACACGGGAAGAAGACAGGGCTGACTGCTGTTTTTGGTGCCAGCAGTCCACACTCCCCTCATGCAGTCCTACTCCTCATGACTAAGCAATGCGCCTGCAGGACAACCCTGCTCTCCTTCTAATCACCAAACACTTTACTTTCCAAAGCTGGCTTTTCTGCCTTCAGAGGGGACCCTTCAGTTATGTTCACTGTTTTCACATACACAAGAGACAGCATCTACTCTAGAATCCAAATGCACTTTATTTGACACAGAACACAATATGGCTGCAGGAACAGCAAACTGAAAAGACAAAGCAGAAAAGACACAGTTCTATCCAATGTATAATTAAGTAATAGGAGGACAAGTCATTAAATGAACAACAAAACAGTTAAGTTTGATGGAAGTATCCTTTTTTCTAGTGCTCATACTTTTGGAACTCCCACTCGCTGTTGTCCAGTGGACATACCTGCTGGTGTTTTGAGCCAGCGAGATATGCAGTGGAAGTGAAAAGCACGGTGATGCCCTCTACTCAAGTGGCAGACACCTGGTTGGCCTGACATTGCACAGTTATCAACCACAACTTCACAGGCCCAGAGAGCTACTGCATTCCACTTTTTCACTTCAAAGCACTTCTTGCCCTCACTGCTGTTGGCGCCGTTCTCTGGACATGTACTTATTAAGCTTAAAGAATTCACTCTCCCCAAACTTCCATCCAAAACTCCTATAAAACTTACCACTCTCCCTTTCCTAGGGGTGTATTATACATGTAGCCTTTGCCAGATCCTAGGGAGATAAAGGAATGACTTTCCTTATCCCTCCTGATAAGGACTATGCTTATCTCTCCTGGTTGTTCCCTAGGGAGATAAAGGAATTCAATGCAAGAGGGGAACTTACTTTCCTTATCCCTCCTGGTTGTTTGAAAATAATTTGTTTACTCCTCCCAGAAAAACCTCTATAAAACCCATCTGCACCCAGATGCTCAAAATAAACAGTATTTTGCTACACATGAGGCTTCCTGTGTCTTCCTCCAGGCTCAGGACCTAACAATACTTTCCTATGAGAATTGGTAACATATTTTAATGGCACTTCAATGCTTGATATCCTTAAAATATTATAGATGTTTTGTAGCAAAATTGGGTATAAAGTACAGTTAAGATTATAGTACTAAATATCACATTTTTTCTACATACTAGTACATATTAGGTGAGTATATAATCTTGTTTAGTATAAAGTATGTAATTTTGCCTTTGTCTATATCTTTGTGTTATAAATTTATCTATCTATAAGAATAATCTCGGTAAAAATCAAATACTGAGTAGCGAGAGAAGAGTTATATTGAAAATTGTTTATACATAATATTTAATATTTGCATTGATGCATTTAATGTTAAGTTTTCCATAAATTCTTGGCAAATTGAAAATATTTTGAAAATTAAAGTTTCATTTAATTTCCAGGGATATTATCCTGGTTATGAAGACTGTACAAATCTTTAGCGAACAAAGATTTGGACATTGAATTGTGAATGTGTGAATTGTGTACCTTTTAAGGAGGATTAGGTAAGAAATTACAATTTGATTACCCAAACTTTTGTGAGGGATCAAAAGATTGATGCATGTGCTTAGAGTTATATTTGATATGTTAATAGAATTGTTTATGTGTTTTTGCCTTCCCACTTCTTCCTCACTTATGAGCTGAAGATCATGTCCCCTCTCTTAGTTATGTTAATTTTGTTATGTTATGTTTATTATGTTAATTTTAGTTATGTTTGTTAATTTTGAGTAGGTAAAGGAATGCCCAGATAGTGATAAAAACTAATTTTAGGTTGTGTTTCTGGAAGAGATTAGCATTTGAATTGGTAGAATGAGTAAAGTAGATTACCCTATGTCAGTTAGCATGAGCATCCACCCATCCATTGAGGGTCTGTAAGAACCAAAAAAAGGGGGGAAGAAGAGTAAGTTTGTTTTCTACTTGAGCTGGGCCATCCATCTTCTCTTGCCTAGGATACTGGAGATCCTCATTCTCAGGGCTCCAGACTTGGACAAGGACTTATACCACCAACCCCCACCACTTCTTGGACCTTCCTTTGGACATGTACTGGAACTTGCACATCATTGGCTCCCATGGCTCTCTGGTCTTCAGATATGAATTACAACTACAATATTGGCTTTTCTAGTTTCTAGCATGCAAAAGGCAGATCATGGGACTTCTCAGCCTTGATACTCATGTGGGCCCAACACTCATAACAAATCTCTATCTATCTATCTATCTATCATCAATCTATCTACCTACCTACCTATCTATTTTATTGGTTCTGTTCTCTGGAGAGCCCTAATACACTAGTCCACACAGTAATTGTAAGTGAGATGAAAAAAATTCTGATCTAAGTACCAGATACTGAGGTAGATACCATCTCTAGATAGCCTTCCTTACAGAATCAGCTTTTTTACCTCATGGGGACTACAAATGGATGTACTTGGAAAATAAGAAAAAAGAATTGTGACAACTTGCAAATAAAACATACAGAGTAGATGATAGAAAGAGAACTTCCTTTCACAAAAGCTTTTTCTGAAAAGTTGAAACCTGACCATGACACCTCCTGTCCTGGATGTCATTAATTATTACATGCTTAACATGGGTAAACATCCCTGGACATGGAGTAGAAACATGTCCAGACAATCTGAGTAGAAAAAAAATGGGGACAGACAGCACAATTCACTATTGCAAGGATGTGGAAACAAAAACAACCCAGTGACCATCAATTCATGAGTGGATTATTAAAATTAAAATTTGGTATATGCTTACAGTGGAATATTACTCAATTCTAAGAAACAAAAGTGAGCTAGCACCGCTTATATTATCCTGGATTAAGCTTAAGCCCATTATCCAAAGTGAGGTGACACAAGATCAAAAAAATGGGCTCCACATGTACTTGCCATCAAATTGATACTGACTGATTAGCACTGTGGTGCTCAAATAGTGGTGGTGTTCACCAGAGATTCGGGGGTTGAGGGGCGTAGACCCACATCTGAGGGATGTGGTGAGCCT
Organism: Cheirogaleus major; assembly: GCA_963574435.1. Classification (NCBI taxonomy): domain Eukaryota; kingdom Metazoa; phylum Chordata; class Mammalia; order Primates; family Cheirogaleidae; genus Cheirogaleus; species Cheirogaleus major. The sequence continues at coordinate 27,716 of CAUYPO010034469.1, forward strand.
TGTGGAGGGGAAGGGCATACCTCTAACCCTTGCTAAGGAGAGGCAAAAATATAAAATGTAACCAAAATGTTCGTGCTTTCATATTTTCTTGAAATAAAATAAAAAAAAGACTTGGGGAAAATACAAGACAAATTCTATTTGGAAATGAATGATAATAAAGGAACTACATAGTAAAGTCTTTGGTCGGTGGCTAAAACAATACAGAAGAAAATTAAAGCTGTAAGTGCTTATTAAAAAATCCTGGAAATTAACAGAATAAGTATCCAACTCAAGATGATAGGAGAATAATGGTAAAATATACTCAAGGAATGTAGATGGAAAGAATTAATAATGCAAGCATTACTAAAATGGAAAATAAGCAAAAGTTGACCTGATCAATAAAACCAAAGGCTAATTCTTTAAAAAAGAGCAACAAAATAAAAATTAAGAAAGCTTTGGCAAATCTAATTAAGAAAAAAAAAAGAGATTCAAATAAGCAACCTTTGGAAGAAGGAGACAGTAGGTATGGAAATGTTAAAACATTTTTGGAGACCTGAGTATACCTTTTTGCATAGTTTTGACTTTGGAAATCATGTTAATATTTTCCATATTTAAAAAGTGAAATCAAATCAATAAGGATGAGAAAATCCCTAAAATTGAATAACAATAGAGACAGATGGACCTAGTTATATATAAAATTAATAACATACCCAACTCAGAAAAAAATCTACTCCAGGTAACTTTTAGCCCTATACCTTCAATCTAAAGATAAAAAGAACTGTGAACAAATATTGAACTTTTCTCAGTAGATTTGTTGTTGGTAGTAGTGTTAGTATATATCAATTCTGAAACTGCATTGTGTGTGTTTATAGGATTGAGCAGATGAGTGATTGTATTACTGTTTTTGGGAGCCAGAGTTCTCACTGTGGGAGAAGGAAGGTATGTCATTGCAATGGGAGAAGGGGAAGAAACCTGTGACGTTGGGTTAGAATTAGAGGTATCAGTATGAACTCATCACTAACTGTTCACTGAAAGGGACTAGAAGTATTATAGTAATATTCCAGTAGCAATAAGCACAGCTAGTGCCAAGATCTTTCTTTTTCTTTTTTAATTCTTAAGAAAAGAGGTTAATTTGATTCATAGTTCTGGAAGCTGGGAAGTTCACAAGCATGGTGCTGGAATTTGGTGAGGGCCCTCTTGCTGTGTCATAACATGGCAAAGGCTATTACATGGTGAGAGGGCAAGAGCATGCATGTCCAAGATCTCGTTTTCTAAATACCACTCTCCCATAAAAGGATCCAGAGCCTTTTGGAGAAATAGCTAGTTCTAGGGCTAGGGCAAGGAAAGTATAAGATACATTGGGAACACCTTGCTGTACCAAAAAGTAAGGCAGTGATCAAAACACAGATGGGACATGTCAAAAGGACATAGGAGCCAACTTAAAGGGTTTCTACAACCAAATTGGGGACAATTTTACCATCAAAATGAAATCACGAAAGAAATACATTTAACACATCACATAAAATAGAATCCTCAAGTCCACACTGACACCAAAAACTAAAATCAGAAAAAAATAATTTATCAATACATTTAAAAAGCCACTAGAAGCAAAAACTCTTCTTTACAACAGAATGTCCACTAATAAATGTAGAGGGAATGATAGAGTTTGAAACCAATATTTTTCAATTAATATAGTCACAATTGATTTAGGTGAGATACCAAAACCACTGGGTGCAAGTTTGTTGAAAAGAAACAAAGTTATTTCCCCACAGATTACTTATTACAAATTACAAAAGGGAAAGAAGGTATATTTATGGTGAAGCAACCTGGTAGACACCACCTTAACCAAATGATTAAAGTGAACATCTACAAAAATTGGGACAAATTGCCATCATGTACCTTGTATTGCTTCTGTGCCATTCCTGCCTCAAATGCAGAACCTGAATACAATGATAAGGAAACATCAGACAAAGCCAAACTGATGGCCATTCTACAATAGAACTGATTTTTCCTTTTCAAAAAATGGCAACATGATGAAAAATAAAGGCGGAGGGACTGTTCCTGGAGGTTAAAGAGATAGGACAGCTAAATTCAATGCATGATCCTACATGGGAGCCTGGATTTGAAAAAGAAAAAAATGCTGTAAAAGACTTAATTGGAATAATTGCTGAAATTGGAATTTGGAATGTACATTAGGTAACAGTATTTTATTTATGTTAAAGGTTCTGAATTTGATCATTTTATTGTGGCTATGTGAGAAAAATCATTATTTTTAGTAGACATATGCTGAGGTATTTGGTGGTGAAGGGTCATGGATAACTGTGACTCACTCTTACATGGTTCAGGAAAAATATAGCATATGTATATATTTATGAAGAAATAAAGCAAATGGGGAAATGTTACAAAATTATTTTTTCAAGACTACTGTTTACCACTTGATGCCTATAAATTTGACAATCTAGGGACAAGTTTCTAGAAAAGTATATTTCCAAGGTTTACTCCAGGAAGGCTTTAAAATTTGAAAAGATCTATTACCATAAGAGAAATTTAGAAAACATGTAATTCCTTTCTTACACAAACTGTTGCAGAGCATAGAGAATAAGAAGAGACATAAATTCAGGTCTCATCTCAATGTAAAGAACCTACAGAGGTGTCTATATGTAATAAATAGACAGCTCAGCACAGTAGACTGGGAGCCAGTGGACCAAGCTGTGGTGCTAACCCTGCCTCTCAGTGCAGTGGGGATTTGAGCAAGTCATGAAGCTTCTCTGAGTTTCCATTTCATCCTGTGAAATGCTAGACCTTAAAAATGGGCTAGTGATGTTTGCTTTTCCTATCTCACAGATCTGGAGTCAGAATCAAATAAGCTAACACTGTAGGAAATGAAAAGCCCTGGACACATATAAGAAACACTGGTTGAGAATTCACGGAAGTCCATGTGCATCTCAGAATTTGACCTGTATTTGTAATTCTTCTTCAACAAATGTCTTCTGTTAAAAATAGTGGCATTTTGTCTAGTTTGTGAATTTGAAAAAGGCCAATGGTGGAATTTCCTAAATTTTTGTATGTTTGACATTCACTCTGCCTTGGAATAGTTTATATAACCAAGGAATTGGCTTTACTTAAACTTCGGTATGGCGCTCACCAGCCGTGAAACCTTGCCCACAGCCGGCACTCATAGTCCGCACGATAGTTTGTGCTGTGTATTGATGACGAATCTGTTTTGCTCTTGTGTGATGAGGAAAG
>CAUYPO010034470.1:0-15354 GCA_963574435.1 Cheirogaleus major
ATTTTGTCACACAGAATATTAAAAAGACATGTACTCAAGGGTAGAGATTGAATAAAAGGAGTGCATCTACTGCCTCACCAAGGACATTTTAAAGTGAAACTGGCGTATTTTCTTTAGCGTGTAGAGGTGGGGAATGCGATGGCTGCGGTGGGATTTGGTGCTACTGCTTTTGTTCATGCAAAGGCACCAGCAGTTCTACCCACCCAAACGTCAGCAGTGAGAAGGCAAGTGAGAGCTTATGGGTCCTCAAACTTTTTAAACAGGGAGTCAGTTCACTGTCCCTCAGACTGGACTATAGTTTAACAAAAACAAAACTATGAACAAATTCCTATGCAGACTGCACATATCTTATTTTGAAGTAAAAAAACAAAATGGGCAAAAACACCCGGCGGGCCGGATAAATGTCCTCCGCGGGCCGGGCCATAGTTTGAGGACCCCTGCATGAAAATGAGGCCAGGCACGGTGTCTCACCCCTGTAATCCTAGCACTCTGGGAGGTGAGGCGGGAAGATTGCTAGAGCTCAGGAGTTCGAGACCAGCCTGAGCAGGAGACCTCCCATATCTACAAAAAAATAGAAAAGTTAGCCGGGCATTGTGGCATGCGCCTGTAGCCCCAGCTACTCAGGAGGCTGCAGCAGGAGGATCACTTGAGTATCCTCTGAGGTTGCAGTGAGCTTTGATGATGCCACTGCATTCTAGCTGGGGCAACAGAGCAAGACTCTGTCTCCAAAAAAAAAAAAAGAGTTATTAGGGAAATGGTTTTAACTTTTTGGACCCCCTGAAAAAATCTAGAGATCCCCAGGGGTCCTGTTCCCCTCCCCCCAGGGCCACACTTGGAACCAATTCCCTAGAGTAGCAGTCCCCAATCTTTTTGGCACCAGCAACCGGTTTCATAGCAGACAATTTGTCCACAGACAGGGCTCTGTGGCCCGGTCCCTAACAGGCCGAGGACTGGTACCAGGGGTTGGGGACCGCAGCCCTAGAGCATCCACAGCTCTTGTGCACCAGGACAGGTGCATGCAAGTGGAGGGGAGGTGCAGGGGTCTGACTAGGAGGGGTATGTGGCTAGGGCAGAGGGTGCTTCTGGGACACTGATAGTGTACCCAGGTGGGGGCATTTGTTGTAGAATATGAGAATCTGTCCATTTATATTTATGTACTTTTTTTAAAAGTCTGTATTACTTTTAAGTTTTATTATTATTATTATTGTTTTTTAGCACAGCCCGGGCTTTAAGTTTTTAAACTGCATTGTTAGCCTCTGGTTTAGAGAGGTAAACAGTGTTGAGAAGGAAAGAACCATGCTCTGATGCTTCCCTCTTTGTATTGTATGTGGGATTTATTTGTTGAGCCTTTTCTGCTTTGGGGGCTGTGGTTCTTTTGATTATATTATAATTGAAGTGGGAATTTAAGTACTTTTATGTACCTTTTCCCCTCCTAATTGCTGACATGACTAAGGCAGTGAAAATTATTGAGAGTAAACTTTTTTTAAAATCTAAAACTTTATATCTTACTTAGTTACTTGAGACTTAGGAACCTTACCATAGGATTATTCCCATATCATTATTTCCTGGAAGGGAAACAAAATGAAAAGTGACAAGAACACAAATGCAGAATAAAACCATTTCCAGTTTCCTCAAATAATCTTGCTGTTATTAAATCATAAAACTATGGTGGCTTTGTAAATGAAATAAGAAATAGTAATAAGATTTTGGTGCTACTGTATTATCTTATTTATGGTCATGCTTTTAGAATTTTAGAACACTTTCACTTTAGTTGTCTCATTTTATCTCTATAACACTGTGAATTAAGCATAACAAGTACTAATATTTCCATTTCATAGATAAGAAGACTGAGGCACAGAAAAGATCAAAGACTTACATATAACTGATTCAGTAGCAAAGCCAGGACTAGTCTAGATTTCATGACTCCTAGAATTCGCTTTTCCCACAAAGCTATTTTAATTGTAAGCAATTTGAGATAGTCATCAAAATGTAGACATTTTTGGCCCTGCCTCGTTGGTCGTCTTGCTGCAAGCCAGGCTCTCCCACTTGTAGGCAGGAACGTCAGCCTGTTCTATATGTACATCAGCATCATCTACTGTGCTTCCTTACAGTCAGAGACTTGGAATGAGAACGTTCAGAAGATCACAAAGGCTAAATTAAATGTCACTTTTGTCTGTTAGAAACTGAGTCCTTTGAGATGTGCATTCCGTGCTACAAGCATAGCAATCAACATCAACTCGGCTGTTGTAAGCAAGAGGAGTATTTATTCTGTATTTATCAGCTGTCAAGATGACTGGAAAGTGGTGGAGTTGGGCTGCGGATAAAAGCAATTGACTTTCAGATGTACCTGATGTCCCAACAGGAACATACTCCTATTCCTTGGCATTGGTTCACACACTCAGGGTTTGTGTGGTGTGCAAGAGTGTATGCACTAAGAGAAAAGAATTATTCCAGCTTGGTTGCAACAGATTAGGCAAAGATTTCCTGGGCTCTGCAGTGTACGTGGGATGGCGTCCTCACAGAACTCAGTCTCATTTAAATGGACATGTAAGTTCCTCACGAAAGCGGTTGAGAATCTCTGGCAACGGAGTGAGGTAATTAGAAAATAAATTAAGGCTCTTTTTATAGTTTGTCCAGGCTAATCTTTTTTTTTTTTAAAGTAAAATTTACCTTTTAAAGTAAGATGTAACAATTGTTAAATGTTGGTGTCTCTGAATAAATAAAAACATTTTTGGATATCATAGACTTTGTATTTCACAACTAGGATCCAGATTCGGTAACACTTTTCTCGTTAAATCCTAGCAGGATATTATTTGTAATGCATAAAGTCTTAATCCAAGTGTTTCACACGTGAAATATAACAGAAATCTAATAAATGAATCTGCTAATTGCATTTTTCCTGATGCATTTCAAATAGGGCAGTCTCTAATTATAAGCAACCCCTACATACAAATGGCTGCTGTTCTTGCCCCAGTTTTCCCCTTCTAACCAGGCCCAGATGCTGGTGCCACAGAAGGCATTGTCAGAGTAGGGCTAGGAGGAAAAGCTATGGAGACAGTAACCAGGGGAGCAGACCCCAGGAATAGAGCCCATGTGGCCCTATTGTAGTGCTTTCCTGCTTTCCTGTTTGCTTCAGAAAGTTCTTTTTCTTATTTATCCTTGTCGAGTGCCACTGAACAGAGTAACAGGTTTGGGGTAACAAGCGTTGTCTTTAACATATGTCAAAGAGGTTAAGAGCATGAGCTTTGGAGTCTGACACTTCAGACTTGAAATTGGGCGTTACCACCTCCCAGCTGTGTGACCTTTGGGCAGGTTGCTTCACCTTGCCTGTCAAATCTATTTTGTCTTCTGTGAATGGGGATAATTGTGCCTACCTCCCAGAGTTGCTCTAAGGATTAAATTAAGATCTGTGTACATACAATGTACATAACGCCATGCCTAGGACATAGTAAGCTCTTAGTAGACGGTAGCTCTTATATGTGCAAACAACTAAAAGGTTTATTAATGATCTGTATAGCATAATTATTTTTATGACAGTGCTTTATTCTAAATATCTAATTGAACTCTACTCCCTGGAGGAACTGACATTTTGAAAGGGGGGTGGGATGGTAGCGGACTTTTAGCATAAAGATGCTAGGGAAAGTGGCAGGTCAAGATGGGGAACACAGAATTATAACATCATATGGAGCTGGGAAACAGGGAAGGGAATTTTAGAAAGTAGGAGTGAGTGCGTTCTTCCTGCAGTTGAACTCCACATTACTCATTGTTGCTGGGACCCCAAACTCAGGCCAGGACTACTACTACTGTATCTGCCCTCTGGCCGTGCATTTCAATCACCTATAGAGCATAAGGCAGATACCAGTGCTTGGGTCCTGCCCCAGTCACTCAAATCTCAGTCTCCAGGGGGGTGAGCAGCAGCACCTGAGGTAACTGAACGTGCAGACAGGGTAGGGAAGCGCTTGACCTGTGTATGGCTTGAGTACACTTGTGAAGGCCAGCTTGGAACCTGCCCATTCCAACTTCAGACAAGTGGGAACTCTCTCTCAATCTCTCTCTCTCTCTCTCTCTCTCTCTCTCTCTCTCTCTCTCTCTCACACACACACACACACACGCACGTGCATGTGGAGTCCTAACTTCACCAAAACGTAGTCCTTCATTGATTCAACAGTCATGAGGAGTACAGAAAGAGATGCTATTTTCAATGTTTTTAAGGTGGAGAGATAAGATTTATTCACAAATAACTATAAAATTTCCAAGATACTGTGACTGCTGAATAGAGGTACAAATTAGGATGACAGTTCAGAGGAAGGACAAAGTATCTCTTCAGTGCTAGCAGGGAAGGCTTTTTGAAGGAAGTGACACTCGAACTGCACCTTAAGGGGCAGGTTTGGTTTTGGACAGTGAGGATGAAGGGGGAAAGGCACGGCAGAGAGAGGGAGTGCCCAGAGGAAAGCCTTGGCGATGGCAGAGTAGGAAGGAGTAGGAAGGGGTTCCTTGTGCTGGGTGGGTGAAGCAGAGAGAGAGTTAAGGGAGAAATTCTACATATAAAAGGGGGGACAGCAGACAGACCAGATGGGAGAGAGGAAGAGTTCATGCTGAGGAATGTGGCAAGTTAGTGCAGGTCTTGAAGAGGAGGGTGACGTGGATAGAGCTGTCTTTTAGGAAGCTGAATCTGACGGTAAACGGAGGGGTGGGGGGGAGAGGACTGGAAGCGGATATGTTTTCAGGGCCATATGTCTTTTCTGAAGAAAAGCGGCTGTGTGAAGGAGTGAGGGAACAGTGCGTGCTGAACAATGAACAATGGTGGTTGGGGTGACATGGTGAGGATGGGAAATGGGAGAGGAGGCGGCTGCATCTGAGGAGAGGACGCGTACTCTTTCATTCGACCTGCTGTTGCCCAATGTCTGCATATTATTCTGTTAAGATCTATGTTGGCCCATTTCAAACCACTGTTTGGGTTATTCCTAGAAATGCAAAGATGTAGAAAAAAGCTGTAACAGTTTTTTGAAAACTACCTTTTGGTTTTCCTGAGGATTTTCTTTCTGGAACTGACTCTAGAATATTGGGGAAATTGTTTAAGACAAGATATTTCCATTGCAACCTGCTCATAACTGCTGATTCCTCCCAGATTGTTTCTAAAATCCTGGCAATAGGAAGACTTCCCTGGAAAACCATTCTCAGCTCTTCCCTGAATCTCATTTTCCCTTTGTCAGGCATTCTTTATCTAATGGCCTAGATAAAATGAACTCTTTGGGAGAATCTGAGTGCATTTCCACTTATAAACACAGAGACATACTTTATTTAGAAATAGGAAGAGTTTTGCCATAAGCCAATCCACACGGCAACAGAACTCTCATATCCAGAAGTGAAGCAAGGAGTGTGGCGGTGGGAACGCCTCCCTGCCTTTGCCTGGCTTAGCCCTGGACTTGGAGGCTTGGGAAGGGATAGCGATTTATGTTCTTTCCAGTTAATTAAAATAAATGTTAAGGGTGAGAAGAATGGCCGCTGTTAGTGCTGCCTCAGAAATGAGACTAATTAGGCAGAACCATACATGGTAGAAGTTACAATCAGTGAGGTTAGGGATAGGGAAGTAGCTTTCCCTTTGGAAGTTTCCTCCACTTTTACAGAAATTGAAAAATTGATACAGATGTAAAGACAATAGAACGACATTATTTAGACATTATTATTTAAAACTTTTATTTTAAAAAAGACACTCATTCACAACCATTGAACAACTATTTTTTTTAGTACCAATACTGATAAAGGCAGAACTGCTATTTTTATATTTGCCATTTGCCTTATTCCATGAATGTATGGATTTTTCCTTTTTAACAGATCCTATGGAAGCAGTGTATGTATGTTTTTATATAGGTATAAATAACATCGAAACAATAATGTATCCCAGAATAAACACTTAAAATATAACAATAATTTTCTTATATTTCTATAGTTTTATATTAGAAATTTATTAATATTATAAATATTCTATTACGTTTATAAATCATTATCAAGCAGTTCTCAAATGCTAGATTTTTTATTTTTAGGTACTGTGTTTCCCCAAAAATAAGACCTACCCATAAAATAAGCCCTAGCAGGATTTCTAAGCATTTGCACAATATAAGCCCTACCCCGAAAATAAGACCTAGTGGTGGTCGTGGCTACACAGCGTATCTGCACAACCCATGCATTTCATTGCGGAGCGGTAAAGAAGACGAGCAGCCCTTCTCATCTGCCCCATGAGAGCTCTATTGCTCGACATGAGAGATTGGGGCCAATGGTTCTAAAGGGAATAGAGTCGCAGGAAATTCAGGATGGAATTCGGGGTTTGGAGAGTTATGATGATATTTTCCAGAAGACGACGAATTAACTATATTGGAATAAATGTAGATTGTTGTACCGTACTAAAAAAAAATTAACACATCCCCTGAAAATAAGCCCTAGGGTGTCTTCTTGAGGAAAAATAAATATAAGACCCTGTCTTATTTTCGGGGAAACACGGTATCACATTCTTTTATTACTCTTTCCTCTCACAACCACGGCAGCCAAAAACTTCTTACCTGAAAGGAACACAAACCCTTGTGTGACCTGGCGGGCACTCTGGGAGAAGGGCCACAGGATAGAGCAGTGCAGCCTGTGTGAGGGCTGGGATGAACCAGCCCTTTCTAAATGGGAGGGGCAAAGCTGCTGCTTTGGGGTTCAATTTGCTGTCTATAAATATCACTGTTAAGACAACCCATTAACTCGGTGACTGGGTGAGGAGAGGCAAGTAGGACCAGGTTGGAACTGCCTAACAATGAGTCAGAATTGCCCTGTTCCTACCTGCGTGCCTTAAGTGAATGGAAAGCTATTTGTAGGTAAAGGCATGCTGGCACAAGCTGGGCAGAAGCATACATCAAGGGACACTCGACTTACTGGTGTCAGGAGCGGAGAGAGCTTTTGCTGTACCCTCAGAAATCCACTTAAGATATAAAGAGATTAGGTCTGAGGAAGTAAACAGTCCTTTATCTTCCTTGTAACACACCTATTACAGTGGATTTCAGGCAGGTTGCTCAGGCCTGACTCCTGGGAACATCTTTTTAATGGCACTTAGAAATGGTAACAGATTCCAGGTGCCAGGGCCTGACCATGCAGCTCACCAGTTGCTCTGAATTGGAAGTTTTAAATCCTCACCCTGGCTTTGCCCCTGAGGACTCTACATAGGAGTAAGCACTATTATTTCTCTCTTCCCTATCATCATCTAGAGTGTTAGAACTAGAAAGAACCAATTCTAGCTCCACAACTTGGTCAGCATGTGTCCTAATTAGCAAAGACACAATCTGCCTCGGTTTCCTCACGTATAAAATAAGGACAATATATAGGAACAATAAAATAGGACAATAAAATAGGAACATGTACCTGTTATGTAAGGATATGAAGTGCCCAGCAAAGAACTTGGCATTCAGGAAGCACTTGAGAGATACAGTAGACTTCGGAATGCAACAAATGGGAATCTGAACCTCCTGAAACTGTCAGCTGATGACTGGTTGACTTGAAGGTAATTTTTACACGTTGTTTGCTTTCAAAAAATTAAAATTTAGCTATAAAATGTAGGGAGTCCCTATTTATACTTCAACTAGACATTCCTCCCCCTCTTCCCATTCCTATCGTCCTGCCCAGTCACAGGAAGGGAGGAGGACCAAGACTTGTTACACACTTAACTGCAGATGAGACATTTTATGCACATGTCTCATTTAATCTTCACAATATTTTTTAAAGTATATATTATTATCTTTATCCAATGACTGAGAAAACAGCTCTGAAAAACTAAGAATTAAGGATTTAGTAACTGATAAAGGGGCAGAGATGGAATGTCGACCTAGGTCTGCTTGAATCCCAAACCTGAATTCCTTCCAAGACCCTGGGTGATCTACTGAGAGCATATTACTCTCAGCAAATACTCAGTGTTGCCCTGGAAGACTCCCCTAAAAACAAAACAACAAGGGGATATGGAGCTAGGTGGATTTTACTCTTCTGGCCTACTCTCTGAATCTCGTTGGACTCTGTGAATAATTAATGGCCCAGAAACAGGGCCAGTCCTGTTGGTGGCGGTTGAGTATAAATCTATCCTTAGGCAACACTAGACCAAGAGACTTCTAGCTCATTTTTATTTTTATTTATTTTTATTTTTTATTTTTTCTAGCTCATTTTTAAAATCAACTCCCCTCCTTGGCAATTTGTTCTAGGGTCTTCTAGGCCTTATGGAAGTCTCCATTTTGAGCCTCAGTCCCGTGGTGGGGGGCCACCACCATTCCTATGATAGCGCTACCGAGATGGGAAGTCAGATCTTAAATCCCACCTTAGGCTTCTCTTTTATGGAGTGACTAACCAAGTTCTTTTACATTTTTCACATGGCCTATTTCCTTGGCCTTTTAATAATTTTCACAACTCTTTTCTAGATATTTTCCAAACTTTGCACTACTTGCCAAAGTTCCTGAGTCAAAAATTGGACATTTAATTCTCATAGAGCTCTGAGAAAAACCAGACCTGGAGGACTGTCCCCCAGAGCTGTTGCTCGTACACCCCAGGGGTGTGCTATGTGTTTATACTGCAGCAGTAAAGTATTGAGGCATTTTCTTCCCTGTGAAAAATGCCAACTTTGGAAAAAAACAATAAATTAGGAAGCCAGGGCTTTTAACAGTACCCAACAGAGCGACTGCTACTAGTGTTGTCATGGACAATCCAGCCTTTTCAGTTCTAAGAAGGAATATATATAAAAATGAGAACTTTTTCCCACTAGCATCAAGAACTCACAAAGGATGCCAAACAAATGGATCAGCTAAATGCACCCTATTAATATTCCTAGCCCAAGAAGAGCAAAATCCTTAGTTAATAAACAATTGGAGAGGTGTCAGTAGAAAGCAAGCAAATAAGCTAAGATAAAGACTTCATAGCAAAAATTGTTTAGGTGGTTTTAAAGAACTGAGATTTGGTCTTGATTTATAACTTTTGGTGAATTTAAAAGGGATTACTTAGAATAAAGAAAGAAGCAGATTATTGCTTTTAAAAATACTCTCTCACATATATCTAGGCATAGGAAAACATGTTCATAACTTGATATTTGAAGGTTCAGTATTTGATTTGGTTAATTATTCTCAGAGTTATCATTTCATTACATTTTTTTTTTCAATTCAGTTTGGGGATTAGAATAGCTTTCAAAATTCTTATATGTGATGTTTTTATTGCATCTTTGATCAGCATTTTTTTCCCCTTTGGGACTATGTTTTCCAGTTTCATAGAGTCAATGAAAAAAGTGAATGATTCAGTTTACAGAAATTTCTTATCTAACAAATTGATCAAGACAAACAGACATATCTGGCTACAAACCCTGTCTCCCACACTGCTGAGCAGCGTGACCTTGAGAAAATGATTTAACTCTCTGTGGCTTAAGTTTTCTATGAAGATTAATATACATGGGCTTGGAACATGGTAATAGCTCAAAAAAACATTAGTGTCCCTTACATCTTTGTCAAAGTCTATTTGTTCAGTTAATCTGAATTCTATTCCAGTCCTTCAAAGTATTAGTCATCTCATCATTTTAACAATCTTATCATTGGTAAAAACATAAAATATCCATTAAATTAGTAAGTCTTTTGGAAGTCCAGTTGAAATGTACTTATAATATAAAACTGTTTTCTTGCTTTCGTTTTTCTGACATTGCCTGAAAAAGTCCTTCTTATTTCTTCATGAACCTTATTGATTTGCAACATGTCCACTCCTTATAACATTTGGGTGTGCTCTATGTTTATAGATGTTTTCTGTCAACCAGCACCCCATCGTTTTCATCCAGTCACTTGTGCACCCCTTGCTTCCCTGTAGTTCCAGGATAGTTACTGCTGTTTTTGTGGTTTTTAAAATAAGAACTTCTGTTTTCCTGATTTTATTTACCCATAACATTTTTTTCTTTCATAGAGTCTTTTTTCTCCCTACATTTTTTTTTTAAGCCAACTGAAAACATAGGAAACATTGGTATTAAGTTTCTGGCTAATAAAAAAAAGTAGGAGTGGGCAAATAATATCAATTCTCAGTTTTTCTCTACTAATGGAGACAAATTATCACACTCTGTGGTAAACTGTTAGTTTGGTGTACCCAGGGAACTACAGCTCCTTGTATAGTCCCCTCCCACTGATGCTAGGCTTGGTCACAGAAGCATCTTTGGCCAATGGGACATTGGCAGGTATGATACAAGAGAAAGGTTGATAAGTGATTTCATACTGGGGCTTGTTTTCTTGGGACCTAGAGCCCATATTGGGAGAAAGCCCAAGCAGCCACATGCACAAGTCTGTGTGGACAAGGACCTAGGTCCCTGGCCAACAGCCCTAGTTGAGGTCCCTGTTGACTGCCAGCAAACTGTCCCTGCTGAACCCCGACCAAATTGCAGAATTGTGAGCAAATGATTGCTCTTGTTTGAAGACACTATGTTTTAGAATGGTTTGTATGTGGCAGTAGACAACTGAAACACACAGTTGCTCTCATTCCTGACCTTATGTGCAAAATCCAGAGAAATTGGCAGCAAATTGACTCAATGCTGTGTTAAGGCTAGATGAATGCAGATCTCTTCCACCTAAGGCACAGTTAGATGTTAAGAACAGGAGGGGTCTGAGGCTCAGATGAGCATCACATGACACTTTCCTAGTGGCAGCAATAGTTTCATCCGTCTTTTTCCTTCTCTTCCTCCTCCTCCTTTGGCACATGCTCATGGAGCACTTGTAGTTAACAAGATAAACAGCAAGCTCTGATGGAGGCTGTTTATCCTCCTACCACTTTAATTCTTTACCAGATGTCATAACCTTTGGTAATGTGAAGTCTCACTTACTTTCTTATCCATTACACTATGCTAATTTGTTGAAAAATGACCGAAAGATGGTTGGCTAAGGAGGAGATAAAACTGGGACATTAGCTCATCTTCAAAGAGAATGACTGACACAGATGAAAGAAAAGATGAGATCTTGTATGTTCAACATTCATACTTACCTGATTAATTCTTCTACGCACCTATTATCTAAGGATGGAAAAGCTCTGCACCTTTCCTTCCTCAGTGGGTGGTTTGTCTCTCAACGGGTCTGGAGACCCCAGACTTCACTGTGAAATGTTTCCTGGCATGTCCTTGCTGGAGGGCATGGTTCTCTTCAGTACTTGTTGAATTGGTATTGCCTCTCCACATACTGTGCGTCCTTGGTGTGTGGGAGAGTAGGTAGATTTTCGTGGCTTGGGGGAGGTCTGGAGGGCCAAGGCAGCTCTTGGCTTCCAGCTAAAGAGAAAATAAAATGAGTGGTAGTTTCTCTTATGCTGTGTAGTTGACAAGAGAACAAGCTTTGGAAATCCTGAAAAGGAAGGAAAAAGTGGAAGTTTGTTGTACTGTACCGTAGTTTGCACTGTACTCTGCCTACTCCAAAGCAGAGGAATTGCTGGTCATTTCATCAGACAATTGAATATTAAGATATCTTTCTCTTTAATCTGTAGACAGTGAGATGTGATAGTTGTAAGAATAGACTCTGGGGTCAGACTGCTTGGGTTCTCAGTGATCTTCTAACCTCATTTAGTCAAGTCAGTTAGTATCACTAAAACTCAACTGTCCAAATTTATAAAATAGGGAAAATAATAGTACTAACCTCGTGAGTTGTTGAGAAGAGCAAATGTGCATAGTAAATGCTCAATAAATATTAGCTATTTGTATTAACTATTAATTAGCATTAATGCTAAAACTTAGCATTTTCCTTCCATTGATTAAACATATTCTTAGCTCTGCAAAACAGGAGGAATCATTTCAACTATTCTACAGACAAAATTTTTTTGGATGTGTTCTATTTTGATTTTCTCATGAGAAACCTGGCTGCAAATTTGAAACCTTATAGCTTCAGAAAACTTTTACTTAATCTAAAAAATATTATAATTCCATATCTTAGGAGCCTTTTTATTTGTAAGCATTTAAATGATCTGTGTAGTCAAGATTTTTAAAGTAATCCATATCCCTCACAACTCATTACAGCATATAAGTAAGATTTGTGAGGCAGCTTTGAGTCATCTTCGCCTGTGGAAAGTTTTTGATCATGTATTCTTTTTGAAAAACACCATTCACTAGGGGAGAACTAAGATCACTATTATATGGTAAAACTTCAAAGAAGTTCTATGTTAGGATTTTTACTGTCAGACCAGCCAAGTTCGTCCATATGTACACACATCAGTTTATCAACAGAGCTTGACAAATACTGCATTTCCCTTTCCTTTCCTTTTCTTTCCTTTTAAAAAAAATTGTAGTAAGAACATTTAACATGAGATCCAGCCTGCTAAAAAAGTTTCAGGTCTACAATACAGTATTGTTTACTATAGGCATGATGTTGCGCAGATCTCGCAGATCTCTAGAATGTATTCGTCTTGCATAACTGAAACTTTATGGCCTTTGAACAGCAACTCCCCATTTCCTCCTCCATCCGGTCCCTGGCAACCACCATTCTACTCTCTGCTTTTATGAGTTTGGCTATTGCCTTAGTCTGTTTTCTGTTGCTTATAAAAGAATACCTGAAACTGGGTCATTTATAAAGAAAAGGAATTTATTTCTTACAGTTACGGAGGCTGAGAAGTCCAAGGTCAAGGGGCCACATCTGCTGAGGGCCTTCGTGCTGTTGGGGACTTTGTGGCATTACATAGCAAGCGGGCTGAGCATGCTAGCTCAGGTGTCTCTTTCTCTTCTTACAGAGCCACCAGTTCTACTCCCATGATAACTTAGTAATCCATTAATCCATGAATGGATGAATCAATCAATCCATGAGGGCAGGGCCCTGATATCCCAATCACCTCTTAAAGACCCCATCTCTCAATGTTGCCACATTGGGGATTCAGTTTCAACATGAGTTTTGAAGGGGACAAATATTCAAACCATAAAAGCTATTTTACATACCTCATATAAGTGAAATCATACAGTATTTGTCTTTCTCTGGATGACATATTTCACTTAGCATGAAGTCCTCCAGGTCATCCACATTGTCACATATTGCAGAATTTCCCTCTTTTTTTAAGGCTGAATAATATTCCATTTTTTATATATACCACATTTTCTTTATCTATTCATCTATCCATGGACACTTGGGTTGCTTCCATATTTTGGCTTTTGTGAATAATGCTGCAATGAACAAGGGAGTGCAAATATCTTTTTGATATCCTGCTTTCAATTCTTTTGGGTATATACCCAGAAGTGGGATTGCTGGATCATACAGTAGTTCTATTTTCAATTTTTTGTGGAGCCTTCATGTTACTTTCCATAGTGGTTTCACCATTTTACACCCCTACCAGCAGTGCACAGGAGTTCCAATTTCTTTACATCCTTGCCAACACATGTACTCTTTTTTTTTTCCTAATGGCCATCCTAACACATGTGAGGTGATATCTCATTGTGATTTTGATTTGCATTTCTCTGATTATTGGTGATGTTGAGCATATTTTTATACACTTGATCATTTGTATGTCTTCTTTGGAGAATGTCCATTCAAGTCTTTTGTCTATTTTTTAAATAGGGTTATTTGATTTTTTTTGCTCTTAAGTTGAGAAGTCCCTTATATATTTTGGATATTACAGTAATCCTTATTAGATATATGGTTTGCAAATATTTTCTCTCATTCTGTAGGTTGCTTTTTCACTCTGTGAATTGTTTCCTTTGCTATACAGAAGCTTTCTTCTCTCTTCCTTTCTTTTCCTTTCCAATTCCCTCCCTCCTCCCTTCATTTCCTCCTCCTCCTTTTCTTTTCTCTCTCTCTCTCGTTGAGACTTACATCATTTTCCTCCTGATATACTTGGAGCTGCTGTGGTTTTTTTGGTGGCCATAGAACAAGTGGCAATGAAAGTCATCTATGTAATCTTTAAACTTTATCCTGTGATGAGAACTTACCACCTTCCACAATTGAGGTTATGGCACATCACTGAGCTGATTTACTTAGTTAACTTAGTCAGTCGTAGAACTGTTTGGAAGACCTCATACCCATTAGGATGGCTATCCTAAAAATAGAAAATAAAAAGTGTTGGTCAGGATGTAAAGAAATGGAATCCTTGTGCATTGTGGGTGGAATTGTAAAATGGTGCATCTGCTATGAAAAACAGTATGACAGTTCCTCAAAAAATTAAACATAGAATTGTCATGTGATCCAGCAATTCAACTTCTGGGTATATACCCCAAAGAATTGAAAGTAGGCTCTGAAGAGATATTCGTACACCCGTATTCATAGCAGCATTATTCACGATAGCCAAAATGTGGAAGCAATGTCCATTGATGGATGAATGGATAAACAAAATGTGGTTTTGTTTTATATGTATATTATGTATAAATATATATTATATATAATTATATACATCTATATGTATAAATATATTTTTAATATATTTATATATAATGGAATATTATTATATATTTATATCTATAAATATATATTATTATGTATATTATATATTAATATATTAAATATATATTATATATTTATATATATAATGGAATATTATTCAACCTCAAAAAGGAAGGAGATTCTGACACATGCTATAACATGTATGAAGCTTAAAGACATTATGCCCAGTGCAATAAGCCCAATCACAAAAGGACTCATTATGTGATTCTACTAATATGAGGTATCTAGAGTAGTCAAATTCATAAAGACAGAAAATAGAATGGTGGTTTCCAGGGGCTGGAGGAAAGGGAGATTGGACAGTTATTTTTTAATAGGGACAGAGTTTCAGTTTGGGAAGATGAAAACTTCCCAAAGTTTGGGAGATGGATGGTGGTGGTGGCCATACAACTATATGGATATACTTAATACTTTTGAACTGTATAATTAAAAATGGTTAAGGTGGTAAATTTTATGTTATGTATATTTTACCACAATTAAAATTTTTTAAAAGATAAAAAATAGAACTGTTTAAAAGACTTGTTTTATTCTGTGTATCACTGGTTGGAAAAATCTTTGTTATAATTCTTGCACCCAAGTTTCATAATATTCTTTTAAGCTTAGCTATTTTTTTTTCTTTTTTTTATTTCAGCATATTATGGGGATACAAATATTACAGTTACGTACATTGCCCATCCCCCTCTCCCCCCTTGAGGCAGAGCCTCAAGCATGACCATACCTCAAACATTGCACATCTCACTCATTGTGTTTGTATATACCCATCCCCTCCTCGCCCCTCCCACCCGCCCAGCACCCGACAAATGTTATTCCTATATGTCCACTTAGGTGTTGATCTGTTAATACCAATTTGCTGGTGAGTACATGTGGTGCTTGTTTTTCCATTCTTGAGATACTTCACTTAGTAGAATGGGTTCCAGCTGTATCCAGGAGT
>CAUYPO010034474.1:0-32215 GCA_963574435.1 Cheirogaleus major
AGAAACAATGGTGATATAGCACCTCTTGTATACTCCTGGATACAGCTGGAACCCATTCTACTAAGTGAAGCATCTCAAGAATGGAAAAACAAGCACCACATGTACTCACCAGCAAATTGGTATTAACGGATCAACACCTAATTGGACATGTAGGAATAACATTTGTTGGGTATTGGGCCGGTGGGAGGGGGGAGGAGGGGATGGGTATATACAAACATAATGAGTGAGATGTTCAACGTATGGGGGATGGTCATGCTTGAGGGTCTGCCTCGAGGGGGGAGGGGGGCGTGGGCAATATACATAACCATAATATTTGTACCCCCATAATATGTTGAAATAAAAAATAAATAAAAAAAAACATAGGACAGCATAGTTATAGATGCCTAAATGTTGTAATCTCAAAGATCATCATCCCTTTGTTGTTGTTATTGTTTTCCTTATGGTTTCTATCATTTAAAATCACCCAGAAAATTTTAAAAACATGTATGAATTTTTCTAGCAACCTGGGATTCTTTGGGCCAGTAGTTGATTTTCCTCTGCGTTTCACAGAGGTTGATCCCCGAGGCAAACCTTGGACCCAAAAGTCATCTGTAGAAAGTATGCATTGATTAGAGACTCAAAGGTGATATTCCTTAAGATATCTGTAAAATAGCCACTTTGTTTGATTTTCCTTTGAAATCAAAATTAAATTAGATAGAATTACATGATTTAGAAATTAAGCTATAGTTATAAACTGGAAAAGATCAGAATGATCAATGATACCTAGAGATAAAATAATTCCTAAAATCCAGAAGAAGAGTAGAAATCAAAAAATATGAATCTTGGAACCATTAGAACAAGAAAATAACCTTATTTCCATAGGTCTTGCTTTATAGTGTAACAATTTAGAAAGGTATAATAGCTATTACAAATAACATAACAACATGCAGTTAAACTGCCTGAGGTAGTGTCTGTTTAACCACTTCGGTAACGCGCTCACCGGCCTTGAAACCTTGCCCACAGCCGGCACTCACAGTCCGCACGATAGTTTGTGCTGTGCATTAACGACGAATCCGTTTTGCTCTTGTGTGATGAGTAAAGCTTTAAAGCACTGAAACCTTGTTTTACTTTACAGGCAGCTTTACTTGTAATGTAAATCAGAATAGGTAACATATATATATATGTTTTCATTACGTTATTTTTAAATGTTCACAGTTTTATTTTGATAAATGAAAAATTAGAAAAGTCATATCATGGCTGTCGGCTAAAGTCGCTGTGCGTGTTCATCTGTTACTATCGACTATAGTCAACAGTGGGCTGTGCGTGTTCATCTGTGGCTATCGACTATAGTCGACGCTGGTACCGAAGTGGTTAAGGAAATTTTTTCAAAAAAATGCAAAAATGTTAAGCAGAATGTCCTTTCGATGTCATAAGGAGTATTGTTTAATAGGCCCACTTTAGGATTATTTATCTATTGATGGAATATTTCAGAATTAATAATATATTTTGACTTGTAGATTTTTGTCTGTTAAAGATGCAAATGATCTCTGTCCAGTAAAAAATGATGACCCACAAATATTATGGTTTAATTCCCTCTAGCATATTAAGAAATTTTGTATATAAGTAACCTAGCAATTTCTCTTACATTATTTATATAATTGCCAATACCCCAAATCCCCTGTGAACCAGCCTCTGCATCTTATTGGGCCCTTCAAATAATGAGTGCAATAAAATATTTAACATGTAAAAAAAAAAAGTCTCTTCTAATGTTAAAATGTTAAGATTCTATATGAAGACTTATAAATATTAATGCCCCTCCTCATTTTTTTATAATTAAAGTCTAAATTTCTGAGCTAGTATGGGAATACAAAATGCTATAGTAAGGGGAATAAGAAATAACTCCTCTCATAAGAAGAGTTGAAACTCTCTTTGGTTGATGTGAAGCATCAATGACTTATGTTTCCGTATATGAGTTTTCCCATCAGCACAGAACTTTGTATGAGTCCCAACATTTGTGAATTGGGGCAGGGCTTCTCATCCCGCTTCTATCCCATCTTTCTTTTTCAGGCATGTTGCAAATGTCTCTATATAACATGCTGATACTTGCATACATGATAAATTAGTGTTTGCATTATGTGTAAAAAATTTGCTGGGCAAGTTTTAATTTTTTATTTAATTTTTAATTATTATAGGTATATCATAGTTGTATAGGTTTATGGCGCATTGAGTAACAAGGAAGTTCTGGGGTTTTATATAAGATGGGATTTGGGAATTTTTACTATATGTTTCCATTTCAGGAATACTTTTCTGTTCACTGATTAAAAAAATTTTGATGTAGACACATAATCTAAAGTTTTTTAAATAAAAGTAACATTTTGTCATATTCTTATATTTTTCTACCCTGCTTTAAAAAGCATATGGGTTAGTTCTGAGAGAAGGGCGCTTTCCTTCTCATTACCTTTGCCCCATTTGGCTTCAAGCCTCTGAAATTATTGATCCCTCAATATAATGAGAATTCATAACCCTGATTATATTTACAACAATTGAAGTCACATGGTCATTCCAAAATTATTACATATTTATAGTGTACAGATTACATGATATTTATAGTCCTAATTTAATAGCAAACACACAGTTTCCATGCTGCAAATTGTTATTAAAATCACGGGAACCATGGAAATTAGATTTATTTGGGCTTCTGTGGCTGCCTGAATTCCACAAGATAAATGCCAGATTATTTTTTATTGCCAGACCCCATACTTAGGGAAACCATGAAAAGCTTGGAATTTCCTAAATAACTGTCACAAAGATACAGTTCAATTTAGACTCTAAAAATGCATTATTATGCAGTTTCTTCCCCCCACCCCAAACACTATGTCTTCCTTTCCCTCCAACCCCCAGTACTTCTACCATGCTACTAATATCTTATTGGCTTCATGTTTGACATAAATTTCTGAAAATGTTATGACTATGGATTATTAATTTTATTTTTAAATCATAGCTACATTTTATCATCTTAAGAGTCTTTTATTGTTTTGCCTAGATTCTTAAGAAGGCATTTAAAACTATATCTGTCAATAAATATTTATAAATCATCTGTTATGAGTTCACAACTGTCCTTAGATTGGTTGGCATACAGAAAACCTTCAGGCATATTCTTAATCTCAAAGAGTTTATATTTAGCAGGTGTGACAAACAGTTTAGAAGAAAGTTTGAAGTTAAAAAGCTGTTTTTAGGAAATTATTGTGGATATATAAACTTTGAGTAATAATGCTTCCTATTAGTTTAGTATATTTACAAGAGGAATACAGACCAAGGCATCAGAGACACACTACTACTAGTGAGTTACACTACTAGCAGTGGCTACTAGTGAGTTATGGTATTTGTAAAAGTCAAAGGAGACAGAAATGACTCCAGAATTAAGAGTTCATGGTACAGGCATAAATAAATATGATTAGTGACTTCATAAGTAGATTTTACTATCTCATTGAGCCTTGAGAGGCTTACACCACATCTAATAGAAATTATCTTTGAAAATGTAAGATGTATGTGTGTGTACATGAATATATAACATTTATATGTATTTATATCTATCATCAATCTATCACTTATCTATGTATCTGTCTGTTGATTCATGTATGTATGAATCATTTATCTACCCATGTACATATATAGGCAGACACACATTATACACACACCACATTAAATAGCTGTAATGACCCTAATCCAAAGCTTAAAAATATCTGTGGATACTTCTGAAGAAACAAATCCATTAACATTCTTTCATTTTTTTAAACTGCTGTCCAGATAGGTGTAAGTGACTCCTTTTCATGAAGGTTTCCATTCTTTATCCATGTTATTTATTTCTATGGAATACACTATGTATTTCAGTCTCATTTAGATATTCCATATCTCATTAGTAAGAAACCATAGTCTATATTCACTCTTCTTTTTTAAAAACTCTAAATGTCTGATTTATTTTTGGCACTATGGTATTTTTCAGAGAATCTCAAATTTTAATCCATAAATGTGTGGTAGAATCAAGTCTCTGCCTTTCCCCTCATTGCTATATTATTTCCAAACAATAGAGTTTTCGAATATATAAACATTAATTTCTGGTTGACCACTTTCCCAAGGTCATATTATTTTGCTTCAATTAATATTACATTCGAATATTTGCATATCCCATCGTGTCTTTGGATTAAATAGAGAACATATGATTAATTCCATTGGTAGCCACATCACTGCTCTTGATACCTTATTAACATATAAATGATTCAGTTGAAAATGAAATGTATTCCCACTACATTTAGTCAAAATGTGCTAAAAGCTACCTCGTTAGGAATATTTCCCATGTATCTCTCTCTCTCTCCATCTAACATCCTCACTCTCTTTTTCCCTGTTACCTATTCTAGCAAAATCCTTACTGATAAATGTTAGTTTTTTGCTCGATGCTCAAATGATACCTTTTGCTTTTTTCATTAAGTTTCCCAGTAAAATAGATAAAAGTTTATATAAATAGTAGCATAGCTTTTTCTTTAAGAAAGCCAAGTCTAGTCCTAAGAAAATTGTCGTTAGTGTGCATTTTGGGAAAGTTCTCAATTTTGACTGGTTGTGCAAACTGTGAAATGAAGAAACCGTGCAGAAAGTCAAGATAGTGATGCAGTCTTAATGCTGATTATGCTACATTTACTCTGGCCTGAAATGAGGTGGGGTTGGGGGTGACATATGGAAGGTTTCTTAGAGAAATAACTTGGAAACTGAGATCTGAAGGACCAAAGTTAGTCAAAGAAAGTGGGAGGTAGGAGAATGATAATAAAGAGAGGGGATATAGAAAGAAATCAAGAAGACAGATTAATTGATGGGTACAAACAAATAAACAGAAGAAATAAGACCTGGTGTTCAATCGATCAGTAGGGTGACTATAGTTAGCATTAATCTATTGTGCATTTCAAAATAGCTAGAAGGGAATAATTTGAATGTTCCTAGAATAAAGAAAAAATAAATATTTAAAGTGATGGATATGCAAATTACCCTGATTTGATTACATGAATGTATCAAATTATCATGTGTACCCCTGAAAATATGTACATCTATCATGTATCAGCTTAAAAATAAGAAATAGAGAGACAATAAATATGACAAGGCGATGTGACAGAAAGGGATTCAGTAAGGCTCGAACATAGAGCTAGAGGTGAGGATGAAAGAAAAGCCAGACAGGTAAGCAGAGACCAGCTTCAAAATTTGAAAGGCTGTTTAAATGAGCCAATAGGGTTGGATTTTATGACAAAAGCCACTGAAGTGAAACAAGACATCAAAATACTAATGTGTCTATATAATAATACTATTTTTTGAGCGTAATGCTGTATTTTTTTAATGGCAAAATGATTCTGTCCTTAACAACATTCAGAAAAGTCAACGAATAAATTAATTGCCCAATATCAATCAATGAAAGGTAACCTGTTTCAGGCAAAAAACTACCTCTGAGAAAATGACCTTGTTTTGGCATTTCTTAAAATCTCAAACATGGCTCTGGGTCATTTTCCTGCTTTTAAATGACATCTAGTTTAGTTCTGAGATGTGACTGGTGTGTAATTAATTCTTCTTAATTGAAATGATATTTCTGAGTTATTCATGCCCCCAAATGTCTTTTAGAAACATTTTCTTCTGATAAAAGCAATACAATTGAGCGAAATAAATTTTCTTTAAGTATTTTTATATTTTGTTACGAATCGTCAGTATGCAGGACACTGTTTTGGAAACATTTACAAAAAAATAAAAGAGGAAACTTAATTATCTAAGGAAAGAATTGGGAAATACTTTAAAACCCTTGGAGGAAAGTACACATTTACATTATTACAAAAGGTAAAAAATTAGTCACTGTAGACAGAGTCCCTCAGGTGTTTGGCATTCTCAACTGTCTTAAAAATAAAAAACCAGAAATAATTTGAAAATAACTCTACTGAGCAGGAACATCAACAAAAATTGCCCAAAAAGTTGCCAATGCAAAAGTTACAGGAGAAAAAATAACCAGCATTCACTTATATGGTGTTAGCTTTAGAAATCAGTTCTTGTCAGATGAAAGTAAAGACATAAACAAATTTTTTTAAAATGCAGGGGAAAATAAGAAAGAAAAAAATAACGTGGGCAGAGGAAGGGAAGAAACTGACAGACAAGAGAAATGGCAACTGAGATTAGAAGCAATGATAACTATTGTAAAATATATCACAGGATGAGAAAGCTGTCTGTGTGTGAAAGAAGGAAGAAATACCAACCAGAAAAATATTGAGCTATGGGAATGTTTAGCAAAAGAGAAATATACTTCAATAATTCTGAGCATGTAACTCTGCCACATTTGAATGTTACAGCAATATTTGATCAGTCTAGAAATAAATTTAAAAATTCTCTTAATACACAAAAATATCTAACATCTATAAATAATCCTAACTCAATAAGGAAAGGTCAGTTAGCTCAGTTTTTTAAAAATAAAATAATAATGAAAAGTGTAACATATTTTAGAAATGTTTTCATAAAATGATTAAAATGAAAGTTCCAGAAGGTCAAGTATCAAATCTCCACTTGTCTGAAAGTTAATTTATCCAAATAACCCTTTTCCAAGCTCTCTCCACTCCACCACTACCTTTGCCTCAATATTAGTGAATCAAAATCTATTTGTTTGAAGAATCCAGCTCATTTTATTGTTCCTTTCACCCATTTCCTCAATTCATAGGGATAGAAACAGCCTGATTTTGGTTCTTATTACTAAATTACTTCTTTTTTGTATAGCTGATTTAATAGAAGGTCATTTTAAAAATTATTTCAGAGAATGGTATAATCACTTGCTTTCTCAACCATTAAATCAAGGTTTCAATAATACATTATGTGTTCGACTGGAATCTAGAGCATTCAATGTTAATGAAAATTATAATAGTAATCCCCTGTGCGTTAATATACTGCCTGAAGAATAAAATGAAACAAAATGCAAATGTTGAGAGTTTTCTACAGTCAAAGGGTTTGGACATTTTCCATTTTTATCTGCTCAAACCACCCTGCCAAGGGCTGCCTGAATTTCCTTATCTTTAGTTTCATACCTGAGTTGGAAACAGTTAGTTGTTTTTTCCATTTTAAATGTGTGATTCAATTTTGAGAACTTCTTAAAAATCGTCTAGGGATTGTAAAAATCCTTGGAGTGGGGCCAAATTTTTCTGAATTAATATGCAGTCTTTTCTGCCCTCAGTTACACATGACTTCCTCTGACATATCGTGTGTACATTTTCATACCCATTACTAATGTGCCACATGATGCCATTGTACTTTTGCAAACTCTTCTCAAAATTAGCTTTAAGCAAGTACAAATCTCTTTCATTTAATATGCAATGATCTTAATAGGGCTGTGTGGTCAGAATCCAGCACAATAAACAGAAAATGTGCAAAAATCGAATTTTAGAAGGTCAGCAGCTACTTATTGCTACATACATCTTTGCGTTGCTATTGATTAAAATTTCCATGTGTTTTAGCAGGAATTTTCTGTCTTGTTTATTTGCAATCTGAAGAAAAATTTGCTTTGGGGATTTAGTTTTATCTCCAATGTTCTCTGACATCACGTATTATTCATTTTAGAAAATATTTGGAATAACTGTTTACTATAATGCACTAATTATGAAAAGATACTAAGATGTGGTTGAAAAATAATTTCCATTTGTCTTGTGTATCTGTATGTGTGCAGGCTGTATAACCATTGCATGAATATTAATAAATGTCTTTTCAAAATGTTTCTTTGGCCGGCAAATGCAAACCTTTAAAATGCTTCTATCCTAAGATAAATGCCTGGAATATGATAATATACCATTTATTTTGTTTCAATTGTCCAGGAAATATTATAAAGCCTCACACAGACTTAACAGCTTCATAAGGCCTTCAGCATGTTTGATGACCAATCACTTATTTACTTTCATGTATGATGAGGTTAATGAGGACCAAATCTCAGATATAGCACATAGGATTCCCCTACACCAATTAAAAAAAAGAGTAATTTATGGTAAGTTTAAAAAGTGAATATTTTAAAGAAACAGTATTAGCATTTGCTCAAGAATTTGTATCTCTTCCAATTGTATACATTAATGTGTAGTTAGCACTAGATATTAAAACATAAATTTCCACAGGCCTCTTTTCCTGTTTGAGCTGCTTAGAACTTTCCTTTGGAAGAAGCCCTGCACTATTATACAGTGTAAGTGCACTACAATTCATTCAAGTCCTTAGTGTGGCTTTGTATAGTTAACAGTATGCTGGGAGTTTATTCTTTCCATCATCACCACCCTCCAACCCTTGGCAAAGTGCAACTGTTGACTGACACAGAGGTCCCCAAAGCCTGACCCTCTTGGCTTAAAGAGACACAACTCTGGTAGGCCATTAGTGTCCCAGAGCTCTCAGTGGGGTTATGCTGAGGCTAGACCTCAGCTAAACAACACATTTGTTTAGCTTCTTCCTCTGCTCCATTCTTTTTTCTATACCACTTTATGGGTTTCTCCTGAGAGAACTCTCTTAATGAATCCCTTGCATGGAAATCCAGTTCTCAGGCTTTGCTTCTAGGCAATCGGACAGCATTGATTTCACTCTTTCAGTCCTAGAACTCCTATTCAACATATATCTATTACAGACATTGTGCATTCATATACAAAATTGACTAAGAAATAATTCTTGCTTTTTGAGCACTCAGGGCCTGGTGAGTGGTGAACGCATGTCTGGTCATTATAGAGTGATACGTGTTATGACAAAAGAAAGCAAGGAGAAGTCTGAAAGAAGTGGGGTCCAGAGGCTCCCAAAAGGAGGTGGCAACTGAATTGCACATTGATAAGTAGAGACTTCTTAGGCAATAAGAAAAGAAAGAAAGAAGAACTTTTTTTCAAGACACAAAAGCATAATGTCTTTGGGGAAACATGATAAGATCAATGTGTTTAGAAAGTTCATTTGGAAGAGCATTGGAAGGTGAGATTAATGTTAAACGTCAGATTGACATTGTCTTATTTGAAATTAAAAAATGTATTAAAAATATAACTCCAAAGAAAGAAGGAAATGAAATGAGAAAAAGAATGAGGGGCAGTGAGAAATATTGACGATGTAGGGAGTGGCAGAGAGAATTCTTTTGAGGATATAGGAAATGAGGAATAGGTTCAAGATATTTAGAATTTGATGATTTATTAGGTGTAGAGGATGAGAGACAGAAAAAATCCAAGATGAATTCTAAGGATCTGGCTTCAACAACTGAGTATCTGATGGTTCCAGGAAGAAAATGGGAATGTCTGCTGATTCTACCACCAAACATTTTTTACTTACATTGTCTTGCAAATTTCAAATGCTTCCTTAATAGGCAAATTCACTGGTAGCTTGTAGATCCAGAAGGAAAGATCTATTGATTTTTACCTTTAGAAAATCTTTACTAATATTCCCCTTTCAAATTGGTAACGCTGCCCTTGTTGAGAAATTTAACTTTTTTTTTACCACCTTTCTTTTTATCCAACTCAACCACTCTGTAAATGAAAAATTTAACAAAACCCATCCTCTGGAAAGCCTTGTTCTCATATTTATTTAAAAAATATTAGGCAGGTCGGGCGAAGTAGCTCAAGCCTGTAATCCTAGCACTCTGGGAGGCCGAGGCAGGAGGATCACTGAAGGTCAGAAGTTTGAAACCAGCCTGAGCAAGAGCGAGACCCCGTCTCTACTAAAAATAGAAAGAAAATAATTGGCCAACTAAAAATATATAGAAAAAATTAGCCGGGCATGGTGGCACATGCCTGTAGTCCCAGCTACTTGGGAGGCTGAGGCAGGAGGATTGCTTGAGCCCAGGAGTTTGAGGTTGCTATGAGCTAGGCTGACTCGAGGGCACTCTAGCCCAGGCGAAAGAGTGAGACACTGTCTCAAAAAAAAAAAAAAAAAAAAGAAAGAAAGAAAGAAAGAAAGAAAATTAGGCAGTTCTTAAACCCTACAAATTGTGTTTCTTGTTTCCTTTGCCAATATGCCTTTTTATATAAAAAAATCCTTTCATATCTTTCAACATATTGTTAGTTCAAATGTTTTTAATTGAAGTTGCTAAAGTAGTGGTTTCCACTAGAATTTTCCCAGAATTTGTTCAAGTGCATGTAATAGAAGAAGATTCACATGCATATTTCTGTGAAGTATATATGGTACCTGTTGTAAGGTTTTTCGGCGGCAGCGAAAAGAAAAGACACAGAGAGAGAAAGAGTGGGGGCCAAGCCACGTGGCTTTATTATACACTCCTGGACGAGGTTCTGGGGCCCCTAGAGAGGGGGGGCCCAGAAGTCACCCCATTTGAAGGGGCTGAGGCTTTTTATACCCTTTGGGCGAGCTAGGGACTTTTGGCGGAAAGAGCTGGGGATTTTCCATTGTGACCTTGGGTGGTCATTGATTAATAGGAGGGGCTGCAGATATTTGTGGAATCCAGGAGCGGATCCCGGTGGATATCTGGGTTTGTTTCCTCTCAGCGGGGCCTGGCAGTTTTGTCCTTGGTGGGTCTGGTCTCATGAGTCTTTTCTTTTTTTGATCTAGGGAAGGGAGGGGGCCCGCCACCAGCCTTACATCTGTAATCTTTAAGAGTACCTGAAACTCATGTACCACAAAAATCTCAAGTGGCTGGACATAGGAGAAGCCTGTGTCGAGACATCACAGACACAGAAAACAAGCAGAACCTCATATGGAAAATCTCAAGGACAAATGCCCTGAATTGTAGGTATTGATTTGCAAGTGAACTGTTTCTTAAATGGGCAATTCTATGTAGTCAAGATGTTTTAACTCTTGCACCTGAGATTATTTGTTTAATAATGGTTAATGATTCTCCCAAGGAATTATAGGGAGATTTGTTAGTTTTTAAATTAAATGTGAAGTTAAACTGAAAGTGAAATAAGAATATATGTATAACCATTTTTGTCAGAATAAGTGAGGAGGACTCGTGACCATTTCTAGGTTATTTTAGAGTCTGGAAGTCTACTTTTAGAATACATTCTACAATAATCTTTGAGTGTTAACCATAAATTTTTATCAAGGCCTGAAAAAACCCAAGATGGTCAAATGATTATAAGCCAAAATTGTTTACTTATTTGTAATGTTTTTATTTATAATATATTCTGACTTTATAACTTATCCGTTTACAATAGACAACATTTCCTTTTGTGTTCATGTTCCTGAAATAAGTATACGTATTCCTAAAAATAAATAATATCAATTTGACTTTGATTTCTTACTTTGTTTTCTCTTAGCTCATAAGCAAACAATATGTCTATGAATAAGTAGTTATTGAGCATATGCTAGGTTTAAGACATTGTATAATTATATCCTGGGAGGTAACGTGCAGTTCCCTAAAATGTAATATAAAATAATTTTTTTTAATGATGACATTCTGGTACTTTAATTACTAAGCTTTCTATGTATGTAAGCTAGTGTGGATTCTCATAGAACTCTAAATAGATTTTAATATTTTACTAATTAATAGAACAAAAATATTCCTCTAGGAAGAATTCCATCTCAGTATTGCTTGATGACAAAAATCAACCCTAGGTCCATAAAGATATTTAGAATATATGATATTTAAATTCTAAAACTGTGTAAGAAGTCAATGATTACTGGCTTGGTAAAGAAATACAATGCCGAAAACAATAAAAGGATTCAAAGATTATTTGATTTGGTGAATTTAGTTACTATGTGATATTGGTGTTTAGGGAGGAATTGGTTTACCATAGGAAATTATTTTTAAACCAAAACACAAAGTAAATGAACATTTTGCTTTTATGGTATTTTACAAAGGGCATTTCTATTAATACTTCACCACAATCAATTTTGCCAACTTGCTAATGCCTTTGACCCTGATTGAGAACCTTTTACTTGAACTTTGCCTTCCAAATAAGATAAATATGGTCATAGCTGTGGTTTATGGAGGGCAGAGGCACAGCCAGCCTGGGCTTACCCAACCGATGCTAAGTGCAATATTATGGTGTAGAACAGGAAACACACCAACTCAAAGATGAAAGAATTTCCTGTACTTCACTCCACAAAGCATTCAAAATTATTGTGCTGGCCCTGGATGTACAGAAAAATATTCTAAGCTGGAAAATAATTTGTTTGAAAGTATTTTCCCCCATGGATAAAACCCATGAAAATAACTCCTATGTATTATAGAAGGTGAAAGTTGATATCCTATACTGATAGTAATATTTTCCTTACATGAAGGAAGTCTCTGGAGTCTCAATAATTAAAACTACCTTGTAATGCTGACAAAGTGGATGTAGGTTGAGATTTTCTACCACATAAGTAGGGGCTACATTTTATTACCTGAAAAAATGTACTTTTTCATAAGTAAGTTTTTCTACATTTACTCTGTGCCCAGTCTAACATTTATTTTTACTTTACACAAGTATTGATTTTTTTCTCATATAATTAAATTCAGATTTCTATCGGTTGGAGTTAATTTCTTGGAAATTTTTGTCTTCAGAATGATTCCTGCAAATAACCTCTGACTGATCTTGTTTTTTGCATTGAAGAAAAGATATGATTTAGATGGAGAGGAAAGATAAGAGGTGAATACTGCTGATAAACAAAATTACTTTCATCACACTGTTCCCATACTTTAGAACTAAGTATATCTTTAAAAATTTTTTTTTTGAGACAGGGTGTCACTCTTTCACCTAGGGTGGAGTGCAGTAGCATCATCATAATTCATCGCAGCATCAAACTCCTGAGTTTAAGGGATCCTCCCACCTCAGCCTCCAGAGTAGCTGAGACTAGCATACCACCACACCCAACTAATTTTGCTATGTTGCCCAGGCTGGTCTTGAACTCCTGGTCTCAAGTGATCCATCCTTCTCAGTCTCTCAAAGTGCTGGGATTACAGGTATGAGCCTCCATGCCTGGCCAAGAACTAAGTATATTTTAAAGATTATCTCAAAGTACTAACTCATTTCTTTGCCATCGAAATTCTTTTATCAACAAACACTTTATGACTCCAACTTTATTTCTCTTTTGCTGTCAGTAGCCTATTTTTCTACCAATTACCCAAATTTAGGTTTTCTAAAACTTTCACGTGGTCTTTCTCCTGTCTAAAAGAGCCTTTCTTCTGTTTTCTGCCTATTCAAATCTTATGTTCTTCAAGACCTTGCTGAAGCAGACCTCCAAAATGAAGCTTTCACAGAAAAATCTTGGCCAAGAAAGCTCTTTGTGTAGTTTCATAATTTTAAATGTCTTTAGTTATGTATATGTGATATATGTATCTGTCTATCAGCTATCATCTATCTATATCTATCTAGTTTAGGGATAAATGCCTCAACTTTGGAGTCTTACTGCCTGGATTGTGATCACACAACTTTTTGTCTCTTGAGATGTGTGAGCATAAGCTTGAATACCAATTAGTAGTAGAGGAGAAATTTATGTATAAATTCAGGCTGGTGGAGATGGGTTATTTCTTAATATATATATTATAATATATATTATACATGTTATAATATATTATATATATATAATAATATAATCATTTCTTAGATTATGCCCAAACTTTTAATTCAATATTTTTCTTTGGAATGTCTTCATCGAAAAGATGTTTGAACTAGCTGAGCCTTGAAGTTTAGTTGGATAGTTGAAGAAAATGAAGTGTTCTAAGCAGAAGAATAGCATGAGAAAACTTAAGGAAGTAAGAAAGAACAAGGTATATTTGCACAGACAATAGCAAGTTAATTGACTACAATCAACAAAATAGCCATATAGGCTGATGGTACCTAACAGCTCTATTATTCTATGTATGCCATCTTTCTTATATGCTTTGGCTATATGAAAGAATAAAAATGTAGCTGATATAATATGCATGGCACAATATGCTTTAACAAAACTATTAAAACAAATGTGAACAAACAGTTCATTTGGCTCAAAGAACCTATATTCATAAATTTTCTGGTTCAGTACATTAAATGCCTTCTCAGCAGTTATTTGCATATTGTATTGAGTTTTAACATTTATCATAAATGCTAGAGAGAGATCATAAATTATACAACCTACTATCAATGTTCTAAAAAGTTTCACTCTATGCAGATGATGAGGCATCTACCAAAACATGTATTAATAACTGACAGGAGGAATTCTGCTTTAACTAATGCCATAATGCTACCAAAAGCTTGGAACTTGTCCCCAGGGCTGCACCAGAAAAATAAGTGATTTGAGGAGAAAGAAAGACAAGTTTATTAGTTTGCCAGAAAATGGGGAAAATGGCAGACTCCCATCTCAAGGTATCAATTTCCCCATAACAAACAGAAATACGGAGTTTTTAAAGGGAAGTCATTCCGTTTCAGGCAATTGCTGTTCAACTAAAGTTGATGATTCTGATCCTCCCAACTCCAGGGAAGACAATCTCATAACCTCTGTCCACCTGAGAGACTTCCATCCCCAGGGACCTTTCTGCTGAGCCATCTCCTATAGCACAAAGAACAAAAGACATTGTCCCTCCTGACCACTGGCCTGAGACAGAGATGCAGATTTTGGTTCCCAAAAAGAGTGAGTGAGGTTTTAACAAGACAGAAAACCTTTTTTGCCATTTTTTAGGTCATTCTCTCTGTTACATATTCCCCTGTCAATATTACCTTTCCATATCTATAGGAGGAGGGGCAACTACTCTGTTACAATACACCTTAACCAGTTTTTTTGTTTGTTTGTTTCTGGTTAATATTTTGCTTCTAATTTAACTGAGAAGGGGTGGAGCAAGATGGCAGAATAGAAACCTCCAGGGATCATCCCTGCTTATAAACACTAAATTCAACAACTATCCAAGCAAGCAAGCACCTTCAGAAGAACCACAAATCAGGTGAGCAATCATACTATCTGGTTTTAACATTATATCAAGGACATAGACATGAAAAAGGGCAGAAAAATCAGTCTTGCATTGTCTCTGCCACCCCTCACCTACCTCCCAGCTGTGCTAAGCCAGTGTGTCCAGTGGAGAGAGAGTCTGTGTACCTCAGGGACAGTGAAGTGACTGTGGGACTTTGCATTGAAACTCAGGGCTGCCCTGGCACAGGGGAACACAGTACAGGGCAGAATTATGCCAGTGCCCACAGAGGGAGCATTTAGACCAACTTGGACAGAGAGAAATCCTCTACCCTGAAACCCGTGTTCTGGTTAGCCCCATCAATAGCTGACAAAAGCCAGCCTGGGGCCTGACTAAATTCATAAGGTAGTCAGGCCATAGAGGCTGTAGTCCTTGGGCAATTCCTGCAGCTGTGGTGGCTCAGAGCCAGTGGACTGGGGGTGCACTTGACCCAATTAGACACCAACAGTCAAGCCAGTGCCTATGTCACACCTCTCCCCAACCCCCCAACTGCAGGTAGTGCAGCTTAGGTGATCTTCTTCCACTTGGGGAAAGGAAAGGGAAGAGCTCAGAGGATTTTGTTTTGTAACTTGGGTACCAGCTCAGCCACAGTAAAATAAAGTGCCAAGCAGACTCCTGAAGCCCCTGAGTCCAGGCCTTAGTTCCTGGATGGCATTTCTGGACCCACAACTCTGGGCCAGGAAGAAACATACTGCCCTAAAGGAAAGGACCCAGTCTCTGTAGGATTCACCACATGCTGACTAAAGAGCTCTTGAGCCTTTAATAAACATCAGAGGTAACCAGGCAACAGTCACCACTGGCTTTGGGTGAAACTTGGCTGGCTTTAGGTGTGACCTGGCAATGCTGCCCATGAGGAAGTACACAAATCACTCCTCCCCCAACTCCAGCAGCCCATCACAGGGAGTGCGGGAAGAGAGTGAGAGACTTTGCCTGGTAATGCAGGGAA
Source organism: Cheirogaleus major (assembly GCA_963574435.1). Taxonomy (NCBI): domain Eukaryota; kingdom Metazoa; phylum Chordata; class Mammalia; order Primates; family Cheirogaleidae; genus Cheirogaleus; species Cheirogaleus major. Next base: position 15,801 of record CAUYPO010034474.1, read on the forward strand.
TTCTCCCATATCTTACCCAAGTCCAGCAAGACAGTACCACTAGGAGTCTTCACGAGTCACAGCATTACTGGGTTTGGAGCACTCCCAGTGCTGATATGGCTGTAGTGACCAAAGACTTGGATCATAACACTCAATTCCCTTTAAATATCTGGAAAGCCTTCTCAAGGACAGGATTAAGCAATTCTAGACTGAAGATTAAAATAAATGCTTAACTCTTCAATGCCCAGACATCAATGAACATCCACAAGCATCAAGAACATCCAGGAAAACGTGACTTCACTAAAAAAACTAAATAAGGTACCGGTGACCAAGCCTGCAGTGATGGAGATATGTGGCCTTTCATGCAAAGAATTCAAAATAGGTGTCCTGAAGAAGCTCAGTGAACTTCAAGACAACACAGATAAGGAACTCAGAAGCATATCAGAGAAATTTAGCAAAGAAATTGAAATAATAAGAAAATAAGCAGAAATTCTAGAACTTAAGAATTCAATTGACAAACTAATAAATGCACAGGTCTCTCAACAGCAAAATTAACCAAGCAGAAAAAAGAATTAGTGAGCTTAAAGACAGGCTATTTGAAAATACACAGACAGAACAGAAAAAAGAAAAGAAGAATGAAAAAGAATGGAGCATGCCTATAAGATTTAGAAAATAGCCTCAAATGGACAAATCTAAGAATTATTGATCGGCCTTAAAGAGGAGGTAGAGAGAGAAACATTGGCATAGAAGATTTATTCAAATAAATAATAACTGAGAACTTTCCAAACCTAAAGAAAAAGATCAATATTCAGGTATAAGAAGGTCATAGAATACCAAGTAGATTTAACCCAAACAAGGATTTTCAAGGCATTTAATAATCAAGCTCCCAAAGGTCATGGATAAAGAAAAGGTCCTAAGGGAAGCAAGAAAAAAAAAAAATAACAGACAGAGGATCTCCAATATGTCTGGCAGCAGAGTTATCAGTGGTAACCGTACAGGCCAGGAGAGAGTGGTATGACATATTCAAAGTGCTGAAGGGAAAAAAAAAAACCCCAAACCCAAAAAACCCCCTTAACCCTAGAACATTATATCCTGCAAAAATATCCTTCAAACATGAAGGAGAAATAAAGACTTTCCCAGACATACAAAAACTGAGAGATTTCATCAACCCCAGACCTGTCCTATAAGAAATGTTAAAAGAAGTTCTTCTATCTAAAAGAAAAGGATGTTAATGAATGATAAGAAATCATCTGAAGGTATAAAACTCACTGGTAACAGTAAGTACGCAAATACAGAATACTCTATTGCTATAATTGTGGTGTATAAACTACTTATATCTTGAGCAGGAAGACTAAAAGAGGTTTCATTCTACTCTTAAAAAAAGAAAACCACCACCAGACAAACCTATAAAAAATAACTAAAACAACTTTCTGAGAGATAAATAGTATGAAAAGATATGGGTGGAAACAACAAGAAGTTGAAAAGCAGGGGTGAGGGATGGAGTTAAAGGGTAGAATTTTGTTAGATTTCTCTTTCCTTGTTTGTTTGTAAGCAGAGTTGTCATATGTTTAAAGTAATTGGCTATATGATGTTTTTTGCAAGCCTCATGCTAACCTCAAATCAAAAAACCTATGACAGATTCATAAAAAATAAAAAGCAAAAAACCAACAACTGAGTAGGGAACTAATTTGAGACTATTGACATAGTATTGATCTAGGATAATCCTTATTATTTATCATTTTTTCATTTAACAAATCTTTATTGAGTGCACACTAAATGTGATAGGCATTGATCTAAACACTTGTTATACATAGATGGACCAAACAGACAAGTAAACCTGCCTTCGTGGAACTTACATTCTTCTACATGGTTATGTATGAGGAAGAAGAATATATTATAAGGATTATAAGATTGAGCTCAGAAATTAAACAGAATTGGATCAAATTTCAGCTCTAACTTTAATTAGCTGGGGCAAGATATTTTTTCTCTCTGTGCTTCAGTTTCCCCATCTCTAAGTTAAGTAGAATTATAATACCTTCATATGTGGGAATTAAGTGAGCTAATGCTTTTGAAGAGGATAATACTAATGATACTCTAGAATTTATTAAGTGCAGTTTGTCACTTAAAAATATTAAGATATTATTTATGTCATCTCCTTAAAAATAGAATTTTATTAAAATAAGAATAAATAAGGAATTTCATCGGACTTACCAACCATTCAAGTATATTTGGCATTATTAATATTTTACAAAAGATAATCGTTTTCTCTTATGCATTCACAAAATTAGAAAAGTAGCTCATTGCTGATTACTGTCATAGTTCTAAAAGGCAGGTTTTACTCCCTAGAGCCTTAACTTCTCTCCAATTATAAAAGAGTAAACGTTATATGACTTTTCACATATACAGTGTATTATTCAATAAATGACTAAGTAGTTCAGCATACTGAATCGTACCTTACTGGTTGAAAGAACTTTTCAAAGTATCTAATAGGTATCTAGAGAAGACAGTTATCTGATCAATCCTCTTGTAAATCAAAGGATAACACTTAACTAAAATAGCTGTTTATCTGAATTTATGGCATTCAATGGACTTGGTTCATTTATTTATTTATTCTTTTACTCATTTGCTCATTTGTTTATTAGATTTTTTAATGATTCTATATTAAAATATATAAAAGAAGTAAAATATTGGCTGAGATGTTGACTTGAGAAGAGATAAAATGAACAGAGCGACTAGAAAATAACGCTGTCATTTTGGCAGAAAGCAACAAGAGCAAACGATTTACTGTGCTCAGGGAGGGCTTCCTGCAGTCAAGGGTTGAAAGAAGTGACTGCTAAGAAACAGACGAGTATTAAAGTTAACATGCATAACTAACCTTTTAGATCGATATATATATATATTCTATTTATTTCAAGAAAATATGAGATATTTTATACTAAGGCTATTTTCTGTTCTTTTTGAACAATACACCCTTCATTTAGGTAATGGAAATTAAAGTATAAATATCAAAAATGAAGTTTGCTCTTTAAGCATTCTCTCAAGTTTTGAAGATGGTAGCATTTTTTTATACATTAAAATTTGCAGTAGTAAAACCTTTCTTTTCCTTGATTTTGTTTCCCCTATCCTTACCCATTGGAAAATATGTCAGGACTAAAACACATTCACAAATATACTAAAAACCACTTTACCAGGGATGCACAATTTCCCCCCAACTCATGTGGCCTTGAAAATGAGCATGTGAGGGAAGAAACTGGTCTATATAAAAGTGTCTCTGATTCTTGGGTGGCTTGTGGTTAGTGTTATTGTTTTTAAGAACTGATTTTGGCTTCTGTGGTACATTGACCTGTGCATGGAATCTCCAAGTAAACGTTTTCCACTCTGTGGGACACTGGGTCAAAGATGAAAGGTTTTGCTCCCTTTCCAGTAAAAACTTTTTTTCTATGTATTCACATGATGATTGAAAGCCCTTCTCTTTATTTGGGGCAAGCATTCTTTCTTCAAACAAGCATTCTGTGATTTGGAAAGCTTACTTTCAAGCCTAAAGTTCATTGCAAAGCAGGGTGAGGCAACCCTCTCTTTGTTATAATTTTAAGGATGTAGAGGGCTTGCTTTCTACTTACATGCAACTGCTGTTCCCAGCAAAAACCCTTAACATTTTGGTTAAGCTATATTTCTCCAGAGGGCCACTACTAACATTCTCTGTGATTTAAACCATTATGAATTCGAACAGAGATTAGTTTATTAGATTATCTAGAAAGGCTGTAGAGGGATAAACACTGGATGCATACATTTTTATTCATTAGATTTAGATTTTTTTTTTTTTAGAAGGAAAGGACAAATGAAGAGTGTGCTGCATTGTCCAATTGGCTGATGGAAAACAGCAAGGAACTATTTATTGGAGGCAGCTGGATGGATGCCTTATGATGGGGGAGGAGACTGCAAATGAGAAAAGAAGGATAGTGAGAGATGAGAACCCAAAACCAAACTGCCCATATAAGAAATACATCTGAGGTTTTCTCTGATTAGAGCAAGACCCTGTCTGAAGTTTCTTGATTAGGGCGAGGCTATGTTTTACTGAGAGAGCTACTCCAGAGATCCTGCCAGTTAAGATGTGGCATTGGGGCTACTTTGTGGTAAAGTTGGAGTAATGTAAATGATTCAAGACCTTAATATTCTCATAAATAAAAATCTGTAACACCCTTTAAAGTTTCAGAAAGTTTGGTTGTCCTTCAAAGTTGTCCTTCAGATATAGCCTGGGCTTAAGGCACACTAAGATATATAAATATCAGGCCCCTGTCACATTTTCCCTGATGGTGTATGCTGGACCCATGTGATAGTCCTGAACTTCTGGATTCATATGCCCTTTACCTTACATGCCCAGCTTATCCCCATTCCAGATGATTCCCACAAGTGCCTCCACTGATGTTCCCATCTCTCCTTAGCCCTGCCCTCATTTCTCACCCCATCTCACTATAATTTCTGGGCAAAGAGAATCATAGCAGCTTCTGCTTCCTGTCAGTGTGAATTAGAATTAAATCTTGTTCTTGGGTGGCAAAGACTGCCTTGATCCATCACTCTGAAGGCTCTTTGGTGTCCTTGACTACACCCAGGGTTTCTTTCCTACCAAGTGGCACCATGGTTTACCCAGTTGCTCGTGCTGTTTATGTATGACACTTCCCTTAATTCATCTCCAATCTCCAATCCATGGGTGTTTCTGCTGATTCTACATCTTGAGTCTATTCCTCTCTATCTACTGCTATCACCAGAGATAAGACCCAGTACATCTTTTACTTAGGATACAGAATACTCTCTTCATAGGTCTAACAGCTTCCACTCCTGCTATTCCACAACCTCTTTCTCAGCTAATCCCAAACTGACCTTCCAACATGTAAATTGGATTCATATCATTCCCTGGATTAAAGGTTTTCAATATCTTCCTATTGAACTTAAAAAGTCAACTTCTTACCAAGGTCTACCAGGCCTGGTGTGACCTTTCTCTGCCCCTATTTCTACAATTTCATTTTGTATTGTTCTTTCTCTTGCTCACTGTTTGCTATGCTTCAGGCATAATCATCTTCAGTGCCTTGGACACATCAGTCTCTTCTGCATCTTAGAACATCTGAGTGAAATGACTTTTCTTCTGTCCCTTCCTTGACCAGATCTTTTTGTTTATCAATATTTTGATTTTTATGCTATCTCAACCCTCAGTTTTTAAATTAATATTTCTTGCACTTATCACAATGTTCAATTAGCTTACTTATGTTCTGTGTCCTGTAACTGTATGTTGTTTTTGAGGTCATAATCTCACCAGTCTTTCTCACTCTTAGGTATTGAGATTATAGTATAGTCCCTGACACATAATAGCTGCTTAATAAATATTTGATGTACAAATGACCATGAACAAATCTGGTTCCCAATACTTCTGATAAAGACAACATCACTTCTTATTAAAGGCTGTTCCTCAAAACATGCCTCTGATTCTACACAACTATCCAACCATAGATTAAATTTGTACCTGAATAAATTAGGGTTAGACTTCTCAGAAACGATTGGATTTTAGCCATTTCTCACTAAAATCAACTGCTAAACAGTATTCTTGCCCTGAACCTAAAGAATTATTATTGCCTGCATTTTAGGTTTTGAAATATATTAGTCAGCTAATATGAAACCATGAATACAACTGATTTTATAGTTTCTCAAGCAAGTCATGCATGCCTGGAGACCTTTTGACATTTCACTTAAAAGATTGTTTTCCTAGCCATGCACATTTTTCTGTTTTCCCACCTCCTCACATCTCTTACCTATCTAAGCGAGCTCATTCCAAAAAGTTCACAGATGTTCTTGCATTGAAACATCAATATAAGCTATTTCCTTGAAGTAAAACTGAATATCTGACTATAGTTATTAGCTCTAAAGTGTATCTGACCCAATGTCATTCAACAGCACATGTCTCACCACTATACAGTATAAAAGACGTGACTCCAATTCAGGAGTTTAAACTTTGCTCATTGTACATTTACTTTTCAGTAATCATAATTAGCTAATTTGTGAGACACAAATAAGCTATAATTAGCATAGTGCTTTGATATTTTATTTCTAACAACAGGAAAATGATTACCTTAAAAAATAATAAAAGATTTAAATCTAAGTAAGGATCTAAATTACAGTCGTTGAATTGTGAAGAAAAGTGAATTCAGTTAATCCCCATTTGCATGTGCCAATTAGTTAAGTATTAATCAATTTCCTATATAAATGGAAATGAGGATACTAGGATTCTTTGGTAAGATAATGTTTCTCATTAACACAAACACAACCTCCTGACATTTTATGGAAAAAAAATCTTCCACTTTCCATTTTTCTTCTTAGAAATATCTATTGATTATTTTTCCATAGTTATGAAATCTGTGCATCCTAACACATTTGTAGAGATCTTTTCAGAATTTTGCTCAGAATTTAATAATAAAAATAGCTATTGAGTATTATCAGTTATTTTTCTTTATTTAAAAAGTTTTAAAAGTAATAACTCAATTTGTTATATTAAGCTATAGAAAAGTAAAATAAGGAGCTAAAAAGTTTCAGATTATCTATGTGCTAGTTAACCTATTATCAATCTATCTATCTATCATCTCTATCTCTAACCTAGACGTGTAGTATTCACATGTGTGCATGTTTAAAGTACAGTATTTATATTTAAAACAAATAGTAGCATTGATAAATCAATTATGTGGAGCAGATTTTTTGGTATTTGAAAAATCAAAGGACAGGAATTTCAATGTGACTATGCAATGCATGAACCATTTTTTAAAAGTGTTATTATATAGAACTTTTAGCTTTGAACTCAGTTTTGCACAGTTCAGGACAGACATGAAATTCATAGAAGCATAAATATGTCAATGTTCTCTGACTGTTAGAGTTAGTCTTCTGGGGTATGTCTGCTCCATGGAAACCTGGCACTGGTCATCTTACTGACATACCCCTATAATTCAATTAAAAATCATTATTATAAGAAGTGAGAAACTAAAATAAAATCAACATGGGCCTTTGAAATGTGGTTAATGTGAGAAATACTGTAACAAGATGAATAGACTAGGGGTCTGTTTTTCCACTTTATTAAAATTTTAGCTTTAGGTGCTTCTAAGTATCGACTGGCTGATAGAATCCCAAATGACACCTTCTTGATTATCCATTAGATTTTTTTCTCTATCATTTATAAAAGGCAATATTAATGTATGATTATTTAGGTATTTTTCACCAAATCACAAACTTACAAAGATAATGATATAGACTACAGGAATATCTGTTACTCTTAAAGTATCTTGTTTTATCTTTTGAAAAAACAGGCAAAACTCACCTAAAATTCTAAGACATAAAGTAATAAGTGAATAGCCTCCTTTGCACACTTCTATTCTTAAAATATCAATCCCCAGAGGCAACTACAATTAACAGTTTAGTGCCTATCTATGTTTAAAGTTTTTTCTTACTTTTATTAAAAAATATTCACACATACATATATACAAATATACATACACTTTTCAAAAATGGAATTGTATCAATAAATATAGTTATACCATAATTTTTTCAACTATTTTCTTATTGGTATATAATTAGGGAGTTTTGTTTGTTTTTCTGTTTTTCCCATGACAAATAACGCTTTAGTGGGAGTTCTAGTACAAATATTTATGTCCTAGTGGGTCTCTTTTTGTTTGTTTGTTTATATCATTGTCTAAAAAGGTTGTACTTTCAGTCCCAGAAGCAGTTTGTGAGAGAGTCTATTTCCTTAAACCTTCATCATCCCTGATTATTATCACTCATCTTAATTTTAATCAATCTTATGGTAATGTTATTTCATATTTCTTTAAATACTAATAAGGCAGAGCATCATTCAAATGTTTGCATATTGTCCATTTGCATTTCCTCTTTCTTGAATCCTTAATTTCTTGGAGTGTTTTGAACTACACAAGACTATACTAATAGACTGCAGTAAATTAATGGTCAATATGAAGCTCCCAAATTCAGAATAAGGTTTGAATTCAGACATTTTTCCTAGTCAATGATCAAATAATTAAATTCTCTTAATACTTCTTTTATTCTCCTCTTTGTCTTCAACATCTGAATTTATTCCTAATCCTTGGCTAGGATATGGAGCCAATTGACTGGGAGTATGACACATGGAAGGAGTAGTTTTGTACAATTCTTCCAACTTTCTATGAGTTTGAAATTATTTCAAAATAAAAAGTTAAAAAAAAAGGTAAAAATTTTTGAAAAACAAATTGGCACCTGAATTGATGAGAGGGTATATTTTGTAATGGTGCTAATGACTAAATGCCTCTCTTAGGGTTTATGTAGCTGATACTTAGAGTTAACAGGTCACTCAAAGCCCAGAAGCTAGGACTATTTAATGTTTGTACAAGAAGGCAATCACACAAATCGTAACTGACCTCTGAAAATGTTCTGATTGCAGCTGGGGGCCAGTCTGTACACACAGACACACATATGTATGTGTTGATGCCTATGTTTCAAGAGAGTATGTGTTTTAGTAAGATGACTGAATATAAGTTCAATATGGAAAAGTAACTTTTATTTTTGTATACTGACAACAGTTAGAAAACGAAATAAAAAATACTATTTTTTAAGGCATCAAAACAAAACAAAACAAAAATCCTGAGAATAAAGCTAATCAAATGTGTGCAAGATCTTTACACAGAAAAGTACCAAACATTATCAAGAGAAATGAATGAGTATTTAAACAAATGTAATGGTGGGTATATCATGTTTGTTCATAAACTGAAAGATTATATATTATAGGATTTTCAATTCCTAACCTGATCTATACTGTCAACACAATTGTAATTAAAAAATAGCCAGAAGTTTTCAAAATTGACGTGCTAATTCTAAAAGTTCTATGGAAAGTTTAGAGGGACAAGAATCACCAAAGCAATCTTAAATTAGAGAAACAAAGCTGAGAGACTTACACTGCCAGGATTATATTATCTTTTATCTATCATATAGTTTTGGTAATTCAGAAAGTCTGAATGTTAATGTACACATTGCACAAAGACAAATAGACAAGAGTCCAGAGTCCAGAAAAACCTTTACTTACATGATCACTTGATTTTGATGAAGGTAATTCCAGTGTTGCAGGGAAACGATGTCCTTTTTGACGAATGATATCAGGTTAATTGGCTATCTATATGAAAAATTGAATCATGATTCTTAAATTATATCATACGGAAAAATTAATTTTTGAATTTATAATTAAATAAAAAATGTATGCCAATAAAGTTTCTAGAAAATAGCCACAAAATAACATCTTCTTGACCTTGAGGAGAGGCTGTGAATCAGGGAACTCTCATACACTACCAGTAGGGTTATGAATTGGAATAAAGATTTTGGAAAATTATTTGGCATTACCTATAATCCAAAAATTAAATCTACTCCTAGATTTAAATAGAAATTCATATATATGCTCACCAAAACACATATATTAAATTGTGCATAGTAGCACTATATATAATAGCTCTAAACTAGAGCAACCCAAATGTCCATCAACAGCAGAATTGAACAATAAATTGTGGTAAGTGTATAGACAAACACATATACATTTATGTAATACTATAAGGCAATGGAAATGAATGAACTACTGCTACACGTAACAACATGAATAATTATTGCAAAAAATATTGAAAGACTACGGTTGCAAAAGTGGTAAAGAAAAAAAGTACATACTGTATAATTACATTTCTATAAAGTTCAAAAATAGACAAATTAATGGTGATAGAGTTATAACAGATTACCTTTGGAATGCAGTGACTAGAAGGGACCACGGGGGACAGTTGGTGTTCTATTCGTTTATCTATCTGGTAGTTATCTAGTTGCACTGACTTCATAAAAATTTAATAAACTGTATGATTTGTAGTCCTTTCTGTTTCTATGTTGTACTTTAACCAAGTGTTAGTGTACTTTTGGAGTTCATATAGTATGGATTTTGACATAATGGGTGTGGTGTGCACCACCTGAGGGTTGGACACATGAAGCTCTGGCATGGCATGTGGGGGGAGGGGTGGCAGGGGCAATATATGTAACCCTAACAATATCTATACCCCCATAATATAATGAAATAAAAGGAAAAAAAGTTCTTTATCACATCTGGCTCATGTTCCTTAATTGGGAGAGAAGGGACACTTTAGAGAATGACCTTCCCCAGACTCCTATATTTTGCATCATTCATGCTAAATACTTCTCCTGGGAAGGCAAAAGAAGAAATTTTTCCAGTCAAAAGCCTGTGTGAAGGTTGATTTCAGAAAGTTTCAGATTTAGTTTGCCTTCTAGCATGAAGGGGAAAACATACACTTCTTTGTGAAATCAAAGAGACTCTGATTCCAGAATAATCAAACATTAATTTATAACCATTTAAAAATTTCTTTTTTGAGCAAGTGGCTTCTAATTATTTTAGGAAGAAAAGATGACAACTGAACATTCTAAGTTTTGTGATCCTTTACTAAAGCTGGTAAGATCTGTTTAGTGGGACGACTTAGTTGTTATCAATGGCATAGCCAGTAACTAACACATACAAGGCACTTGTGGAAAGGTAGGGAGTTTAGCAAACTTTTTAGGAGTTCTTTACAATCCAAAGTGAGGAGCTGGAAATAAAAGATATGCACAGCGATTCCTGATGGAAATGGGCATTATTAGGTCAGAGCTGTTGGTAGATGGAGGTGTAAGAGATAAATGATCCAAGGGGGTGATGATATTTTTATGGATATATTAGGATGCAAGTTTCCCTTCTCCTCAATGGAAACTATGTGTAGAATAATATGGAACATTATTGATTTGTAACTATAGGAAATTTTCTTAGTATTTTTACCCATTTGACAAATATTTGACAAATATTAAACATCTGTATTTTTCTCAATGTGGAAACTAAGCAGTGAACAGATAAAAATGTCTTTCCTTGTGTTGCTTCATTCTAATGTGCTATTCCTATGTCTATAATTATAATATAGGTAAATAGGTATAAGTTATGGTTCCTATACAAATATGTCAGGATGTCTATATCTATATCAATATCTATCTCTGGATATAGATATCTTTTTCTAACTCTTATTTCATAGATGCCAAGCAATTTTTTTCATTTCTGTTTGCTAAAAAACTTTTACAAACTTCCAGTAAAAGAAATGAAGCTATAGGTAATGGCAGTGGGTTTGTGTATGATATGTTTGATGATCACTGAGTTTCAAAGCTATCACTGTAGCTAACTCATAATTTTACTCAACCTTCTCAAGCTTAGTGTTGTCCTAAGAATACCACTCTACCTCCTGTCAACAACAGGAGACAGTTGTGATGGCTTAGAGATACGCCAATGCGAATAACATACCATCTCTGAAGGTAAGGTTTTTAAAAGCCTTTTTTAAAGTAGCAGTATTACCAAGCTAAATATTTTTAAAATCAGATCTTCCTCCCATCTCTAATGCCAAGAATACAGTTTCCAAATGTTTGAGATGATGAATATATTAGTTATCTTGATCTGATCACTATACATTATATGTATCACATCACATATACCCACAAATATGTCTAGTTATTGAGTCAATTGAAAAATTTTTAAATGTAGTTTCCTCACCCAAAACTATCAATATTATGTTTTTGTCAAACTCTTCTAAATACAATTCGTTTATATAAGTATGTATGTGTGTGTAATATATACTGTTCTGTTGAGGAAATATACCATCCTATAAGCATACGGTACTAATCTATTAAATTTCTATTTGCACCATATTTAGGGACAATAGTGTGTGTGTGTGTGTGTGTGTGTGTGTGTGTGTGTACAGAGATATATGTATCTGCTTCTTTTAATCAACTTTTGCATAAAGATACTATGCTTGACCTATTAATTCCCCAGTTGATGGATATTGAAGTTGTTAATCTTTTTAATAAAGAGAAGAATCTTTTTTAAAATTGGTTTTTGACCAATTTTCATGTGTGTGTGTCTCTGTGAGTGTTTTAAGATTGATCTGTCAAATCCTTTTACATATGAAAAAATTATGCTTTTGCCTGGCATGTGTGTTGTAAATATATTTTCCTATTTTGACACTTATTTTTTGTTTTTCCTGTATTGTTATTTGGAATACCTATGTGATAAGGTACATAAAACAATGCGTTCAGTATTTGACATATTTAAATAAATATCAATTCCTTTTTTATATCTATCTTCTCTTTCTTGGAGTCAGGGTATAGAATACTCAAAAATATGGCATATTAAAAAATCTATTGAAACTTTCAGTTCTAACTTGGAATATCCAGAGCTTGTTTCCTGTATCTCTGGGGCTTCCCTGTAAACCTGAAATTGGAAGAAACATTCTGATTTATGTCAGTTGTTCTCTCTCATTTTCCCTTCATTTTAGTATCAGTGTCTCCTGGTGTCTTATGAAAACATATTGAATGACCCATAAAAATAATGAAATGGGGAAGAATTTAACTTTGGACCATATGGTATAATAAAGCAGTAAAAGGTTTAATAATGTAGGCTGAATTTAGAAGTAAAAAGAACTAGAAAATTTTGAGAGGTACATTAAAAGGAAAGGAGCATGGTCAAAGCAAGAGATTAAAATAAAACTGGACTGACTGGCTTGTTGCTCATTGCTAAAATTTTATATTTAGTATTTCTATGTGTGTGGGGGGGCACCTGCTTAGATTTTATGAAGGAAGGAGCTCTCAAATATTTAAACAATCATTACTAGAATGATCAGAACATTTGCTAGATAAGTATATTAAAATGGGACTACCATGTTCAAAGAATGTGAAAGCATATTGAAGTAAATCATGCATAATTTTCTCTATTATTGCAACATGCTACAAAATATTGATAATTCCTTGCTGAAAACTAAAAAAAAAAACAACACATCTATGTCAGAAAGTTATCTACTCATACCAAATTCCCTAAATTAATATTCACTTTGTTTGAAGAACCTTTTGATTTTTAATTATTTTCCTATTTCCCATTTCATTATTATCATGTGCAATTTGGTAAATGTATTGAATAATTACTATTAATTCTATTTTATTTATAAAAAATACACAAAGTGATAAATTGTAACTCATTGGAAAGTTGCAATTTCATGACTGAGAATCTGTATGCAATCTCCAAGCTTAGTATTCATTTTTAATTTTTTTTCTTTTCTTCTTTACAGATTAACTATTTCTAATCAGTGGGTTCCCCACATCAATGGAAACAATGCAGCAAAATAACAGTGTAACTGAGTTCATACTGTTAGGGTTAACACAAGATCCTGCAAGGCAGAAAATGGTGTTTTTAATCTTCTTAATTTTCTATGTGGGAACTATGGTTGGGAATATTCTCATTATTGTTACCATCAAATCCAGCCGGACACTAGGAAGCCCCATGTACTTCTTTCTGTTTTATTTGTCCTTTGCTGATTCCTGCTTTTCAACTTCCACAGCCCCTAGACTAATTGCGGATGCCCTCTCTGCAAAGAAAATTATATCATACAATGAGTGCATGACACAAGTCTTTGCACTACATTTATTTGGCTGCATGGAAATTTTTGTCCTCATCCTCATGGCTGTTGATCGCTATGTGGCTATCTGTAAGCCCTTGCGTTACCCAACCATCATGAGCCGGCGGGCCTGCATCATCTTGATTGTTCTTGCATGGATAGGGTCTTTTATACATTCTACAGCTCAGATTGTCCTGGCCTTGAGATTGCCTTTCTGTGGACCCAATTTGATTGATCATTATTGCTGTGATTTGCAGCCCTTGTTGAAACTTGCCTGCATGGATACTTACTTGATCAACCTGCTATTGGTATCTAACAGTGGGGCAATTTGCTCAAGTAGTTTCATAATTTTGATGATTTCATACATCGTCATCTTACATTCACTGCGAAACCACAGTACAGAAGGGAGGAAAAAAGCTCTCTCCACTTGTACTTCTCACATCATTGTAGTCATCTTATTTTTTGGCCCATGCATATTCATATATACACGCCCCCCACCACCACTTTCCCTATGGATAAGATGGTGGCAGTATTCTACACCATTGGGACACCCTTTCTCAACCCACTGATCTACACACTGAGGAATGCAGAAGTAAAAAATGCCATGAAAAAGTTATGGCATATCAAAATTATTTCAGAGAGCAAAGAATGAATTGAGGGCCTGACCTGATTATTTATCCAGTCATGATTTGACTGAATAAGCACAGATATCAAAGATGATAGTGTCTGAATACTGTGGAAATAACATATTATCATATATAAGTTTGTGGGTTCCTAGTTTTTCTAGTTAACTGGCATTCTGAATGCCAAGGCGCACTGTGCCTTTTGTGTCAGCTAGATAAAGTATAGATTAATTCAGATAATTATGGACCGTTAGTATTTCCTCTTCAGAGTCTTCTCCCTCCCAGTCATGCTGTTTCTGAGGTATAAGCCTGATTATCCCTTTGCACTGAACTAATGCATCTGATTGTCTCACTTTTTGGTTTTTCTGCACTTCTGATCGGAAACTGGTAGCTTCCCTAAAATCTTTAATCTGACTCTTTCCCTGAAAGCTTGATTCTGGCATTGCTGATTGCAAACGACACATCACAACTTTGCACTCTGGTTTGATATGAAGAAAGACATTTATATAATCGCAACTGTTCAAACTTGTAAGCATCCGTAAATAAAGTACAGCCACTCCTCTATAATATTTAATTCCTTATATAACACATTTCTGATAAGGTATTGAGCTTCCTGCTGAACACTTCCAGGGCAAAGGAGTTGATTTGGTGTATCAAGATTGCCCATTTCATTAAAAAATCACTTGGTACTTAGTAGACAGTACATATTAGCTCCTTTCATTTGAGATATTGCATTTTTATATTATGTATGTATGTACAGCATGGATCTAATTAGTAAAGAAATATTATTGAATGTGGAAAAAGAAAATATTGCCCATTTCATTTTATCACTAGTTTGTATTTTAAAAGTTCCCTATTTTGGAATCAGATAATTTTTAGATGTAATGATAATTCACACCAATTTTTTCCTTATGGTTTCTTTGGCTATTAAGATAATCAGCATATTATTTATGAAAATTTTTAATGTAGTATTACAAATAGTTGAGATATTCAGCTATTTATATGATTAGAGAATTGGAGCTATAGTGACAGATCTCTGTGATTCTAAGATTCTAAAATGTAGAAATATAAAATAATGGATGTTGGCAAAAACTAAATTGGGTAGGGGAGCATGAAGAGAGGTCTGTTAATGGGTACACACAAAAAGTTAGATAGAAGGAATAAGTTCTAACATTTGATAGCAGAATAGGGTGACTGTAGTTAACAACAAGATATTGTATTTTTCAAAATAGCTAGAAAAGAAGACCCGAAATATACTCAAGGCATAGAAATAGTAGGGTGATAGACAGCCTAAGTGCCCTGATTGATCATTACACATGCAAAGCATGTAACAAAATTTCACATGTACCTCATAAATATATACAAATATAATGTATCAAAAATTTTTAAAATAGCAAATAACTTTTAAAAATGTAAATACACTAGAGATACAATGTATTTTTCAGAGTGAAGTGCAGAAAGGTAGAACATGGTTTGAAGCCAAAAACAGTATGCCCTATTTTATTCAAAGTTGGATAATGTCAATGAAATAAATAAAATTACCAGGAGAATTCAGAAAATACTCAGGATATTTGTCTCTAGTTAATGGGGTCGGGGGAACCCACTACTGCTCTAGGAAGTCACGTTCTCTCCCTATTTTTCCTGTCCTAATAAAGGGGATGTTTAAATTCATGGGTTAAAACTGAAATGGAATTTTCATGCCCAGAGTGAGCAAAGCAGATTAACAGCTGCACTTTAGATGTGAATGTCATGAGTTATGTCATGAACTTTTAATGTTCACTGATTTCAGTGTAATAATGGGCACAACATCTTTAGTAACTGCTACCAGATTTATTTCATCTTTAATCTTATACTTATTGTATAATGAGAAAATATTACCAATTTCATCCATGTCCTCCTGTCAAATAAGTTTAAAATAAGTTCAGTAAAATAGCATGAGTTTTTACGTGTATTCACTTCTTTTAGTTTACTGGGACATAATGATCCCAGTGTTTGCTCTTGTGTCCCAAAGTTGACATGTCATGCTTGAGGAGGGCCATATATTTAAAAGGCAATGGAAATATAGTGATTCCATCAAAAACTTATCTAGTCATCTCTTCTGTAACACCAAGACACATAGGTACACACACACACACACACACACACACACACACACACGCACACAGTGTATACAGGCTTTTATGTTGACTTGCATTTCAGATGAATAATTAAAAATGAGAATTTTAAAAGGAGAGGAATGAGCTAAAATATAAGTAAATAAATCAAAGTTGAAAAATAGAATAAGAAGAAGCTATATAGG
>CAUYPO010034475.1:0-25956 GCA_963574435.1 Cheirogaleus major
GCCCTGGGGAGATTGTCTTTCTGCAAGTTCAGTCTGGCAGATAAGTGAAGGATGAAATTGAAAAGAGCCAGTCAAGGTGAAGGAAGACCAGAGTGGAGTCCAGGGAATATGTTGAAGGTGCAAGCAGGGAGTTAGCAACAGGAATGGAGAAGAGGGACTTGGTGGGAAAGATGTTCAGCTGACACTCTTTATAATATTTGATGAGTGACTGGATAAATAAGCAGGATAGAAGAGTCCAAATTGACTTACGGATGTCTGGCGTAGGGACTAGGTGGTGATATCCACCATAGGATATGGAAGCCAGGAGGATGCCCAGATTTCATAGAGAGAGTGGAGAAGACGAGAGAGAGAGTTTGGGCTAGAGTTTGGCTGAAAATATCAGGAAAAATTCTCAGTATAAGGAAGTTTTTAAATAATGAAAGTTCTCAAACAATAGAATGAGTTGGAGTGGAAAAATAACCCTCTCCTTATTCCTGAGAGTGAAGGGAAATCTGGTGAGTATGTGATAGATTTTCACTCCAAAACACCTGTGTCACAGAGCAAGGGCATAGATGCATGCTCCCCACAGATCCGCCTATTCAGAACCCACACTCCTTCTGAAGTATGTGCAGACTTCTTCTAGCCATCACTTTAGAATAGATGAGATTTGAGGAGGAAGCAGAAGAGGAACTACTCAAAAGTGTGGGAGTGGGGTCTTCATAGAATAGTCTCGTGTGCTTTTCTGAAGTGGGTAAGTCAAGGTCTACATTCTACTTACCTGGTTTGTGACTGCATAAGCATATTCTCCAAGGTTGTTTTCTGAATTTGTGTTTGTTTCTTCATAAAGGTCTTTTGGGAAATTTCAACCCCCCACACATGAACTAAGAAATAATAATATGCAATCATGGTCATTTATTTATGTCTGATTCCAAAGCCTAACCCCTTTGCCTATAGGCTATGTCCTTGATAGGTTTTAGAATAACTGAATGAGTTAAGAAAGGAATTTCTGAGCCCATGGAGGAGAATATGCTGTTTTAATTACATATAGGGTAAATACAATCCTTGGAGAGATTAAGCAATTTACACATATGAATCAGTCTACTCCTCAGCTACCATATAGTGCACCTTAGTGTGAATTAGGAAAGCAGACTATTTGGGCGGTTGTAGCTCCATTGGCACAAGGTATCTACCATGCTCATGGATTGGCAGAATTAATATCGTCAAAATGCCCATACTATACAAAGTGATCTACAGAATTAATGTGAACCTATCAAAGCACCATCATCATTCTTTTAAGATCTAGAAAAATAATTCCACACTTTGTAGGGAACCAGAGAAGACCTCGTATAGCTTAAGCTCTCTTAAGCAAAAAGAACAAACTGGAAGGTATTCGTGTGCCAGACTTCTAGCTTTACTACATGGCTATAGTAATCAAAACAGCATGGGACTGGCACAAGAACAGAGTTAGGGATTTTGGGCAGTGGATTGAGAACCCAGATATGAAACCATCTGTATATTGTCATCTAATCTTTGACAAAACAGACAAAAATATACACTGGAGAAATGAATCTCTATTCAATAAACCATTCTGGGAAAACCAGATAACCACATGCAGAAGATTGAAAGTGGATCCCCACCTCGCACAAAGATTAACTCACGATGGATAACATACTTAAACCTAAGGCATGAAACCTTAAAAATTCTAGAAGAAAATGTTGGGAAGACTCTTTTAGACATCGGCCTAAGCAAAGAATTTATGAAGAAGACCACCAAAGCAATGACAGCAGCAACAACAAAAACAACAACAAAACAATGGGACTTGATCAAGTTAAAAAGCTTCTCCACAGCAAAGGAAACTATCATTAGCAGAAATAGAGAACATGCAGAATGGTAGAAAATATTTGCTTCTTACACATCTGATAAAGGGCTGCTAAAAAAGTCCATATAGAACTTAAGAAAATCAACAAGAAAAAATAAAAAAAAACATCAATAAATGGGTAAGGGACATCAACAGAAACTTTTGAAAAGAAGACAGACTAATGGCCAGTAAACATACAAAAAATGCTCAACATCTCTAATCATTAGGGAAATGATAATCAAACCCACAACGAGAAATCATCTAACTCTAGTGAGAATGGCCATTATCAAAAAGTCCAAAAGGAACAAATGCTGATGTGGATGTGGACAGACAGGAACACTCATACACTGCTGGTGGGCCTGCAGAGTAGTACAACCCTTGTAGAAAGTAATCTGAAGATATCTCAAAGAGCTAAAAATAGAAATACCATTCGATCCAGTAATCCCTACTAGGCATCTACCCAAAGGAACAAAACACATTCTATATAATAAAGACATCCACAGTCAAATGTTTATGGCAACACAATTCACTATTGCAAGGATGTGGAAACAACCCAGTGCCCTTCAATCCAAAAGTGGATTAATAAAATATGGTATATGTAATGATAAGGAATACTACTCAACTACAAAAAAAGAATAATCATCTAGCACCTCTTATATTTTCCTGGATAGAGCTTGAGCCCATCCTTCAAAGTGAGGTATCACAAGAATGAAAAAATAAGCACAACATGTACTCAACATCATGTTGATACTAACTGATCAACACTAACGTACTCACATGATAGTAATGTTCATTGAGTGTCCATCAGGTGGGGGTGGGTAAACTCACAACTAATGGATGTGATGTGCACTGTATGGAGGAAGGGCACGCCTCTAGCCCTGGCTTGGGCAAGGCACTGTCCTTACTTGTAATGAATGTTTGTACCCCCATAATATCTTGAAATAAAAAAAGGATATTTTGCGACCACCTAACCTCCTTTGCTGTACTACCTCATCGACGCAAGCAAAAGAAGTCTATGGAACAGGCCAATGCCTCCCATTTGGGAGATCTATAGCTCTTCAGTATCTATTGTCACAGTACTGACTTGTGGACTTTCCTGATAGTCAGAAGAAAGAGTAACCGCAGAAGAATATTATTGTCAGCCCGTTGTTTCAGGGCTCTAGATAGCTGCTCAGAGCATGATGAAATTGCAATAGATTACAGTCTTCTGTGCCTTCATTTTGATCAATCAGGATGTTTTCCATCCTAATCTGTTCCAAAGCAACAAGCTGAACATAATTTCTCAGTATGGATCACCGTGAGTCACATGAATCACCCCTTAATCACTGAAACACTAATTTCCTGCCCTCTTGGTTAGAGGAACTAAGCTTTAGTATCATAGAATGTGAAAATTAGATAATACCTTTGCCATCCTGTGGTCCAGCATTTCCCAAGGGGGTCAGAGGAAGTGTGCAGAAGCAGAATGGACACTAGTGTCTTGATTGGTTGTAGCAGATAAAAGCCCATTTTACACCTTTGCATCTAGAGACCCTTAGGCACAATAAATCTAAGGAGTAGATATCGTGGCCTTCTAATGAACCTTGTTCATTATATAAGGACCTTCTTACAAGTAGGCTCGTAGGCTTCTTGTAGGCTTGTATATAGTTCTAGGATACATTTAAAATTGCTTCAGGATTTGAAGATGTCAGATTCCATATATTCACTAACATAATTCAGAGCTCACTCCATATTAGACATTTGGGTACAGGAAGAAAATCTCTGAATTGCTGTATTGAAGAGAAAGTAATTGATAAGTTCTTATCACTAGAGGTATACATACATGTAAGGAAGATCTAATGTGTATAGAAAACTTAACATATACTATTGAATATTCTAATTAGTTTATTTGATAATTGTAATAACTTTATGAATTCAGTTACTATTATCATTACCCCTACTTAGGGAAGAGAATATAGAAGTATCATGGAAAATTTAACAGACATGTCCACAATTATACAGCTAGTGTGTAGCAAAGCCAGAATTTAGATGTAGGAATTCAGCTATGGGCTCCACTTTACTTAATCAGTACTATGCAACAGCACCAACCCAGAGTAATTTGTATGGCTCCTATGTCTTCAATGTACAACCTTGTTGATATTTTATCATTCTTAACCATCTGCAAAACATAATACCAGGGAGTCAAGATCTCCTTTTTTAAGAATCTTTTTTCCATTCAAAAACTGTTTCAATCCTTGGAAGTAAATAATCTCTAACTTCCAAATATCAGTAGGATATAGGAACCACTGCTGCTTCTTATAGTCACATGGAATTGCCACTTAATGTGCACCTGAGATGAAAAAATACAGTTGATCCCCTCTATTTCGTGCCAGTTGTTGCCTAGTCCCAACGCAGACAATCACAGAGTTTTTTACAGACAGTGAAGAGAGTGACAAACTTAGCCAAGAGTGTACTACTTCAGACAACCCAAGGCTCAAGGGCTGTGCTCACATGATCTCTCGTGCTGCCTTTGGCTTAAGCCATCATCAACTTTAAACTGACATTCTCTAAAAATAACTACAGAAGAAATAACTGGAGAAATAACGTTCTCCTGGGCCTTGGGCAAGAACCAAGAGAGACTCCTCAATGGGACATAACCTCAATTGGGGCATGCTCAGACAGTGTGAGCAACATCCACACCAAGACTGACACTAGATTTAAAGAGTCATCAGGGCCTATGAACTCAAGCAACTATTTCTTCTGGGTCTCCACAAAATAAACAGTGATCTTTACATGCTCCGGGATAACCTGGCTGTGTCATTGTGCCTAGAGAAGCATTGTATACAGTAGGTGGGTATCTAGCAGGAGACTTTCATAGAGGGGATCTCAAGGGTAATTTTGATGAATCAACTGAAAGCGTCAACCTGGAGATAGACCCAAATACTCCATAATGGACTCTGTGCTGGTTGCCAGGGTGGGAACAGGATTAGCTAAGCAAGGGGACCAATCTGTAGATAAGCATGTCCCTTGTAATCCTCTAACAAGCCTCTCTGATTTACAGGATGTCTTCAGGGCTGTACACCCAGAGCTTGACACTGTTCAGTTGTACCTTAAGCCACTGCTCATTGGAGAGCTTGCCCCAGGAGAGCCCAGCCAGGAGAGAAACAAAAACGTGAGTAAGGTTTCAGGGTCCAAGTGTGTGGAAGGATGGAGACAAGGCATAGTTAGAGGAAAATTTACCATTTTCTATGAGAAACCAGCTATTGTGCCTGGAGGTGCCCACAACAGAGTAAATGAGTGGATTCTGCATATTTCAAAACAATGTCATCCTCTTTTGTTCTCAGAACCCTCTGTGAAACAAAAGAATGAACTTTTGGTTTTGTATCATTGAGGAATGTCACTTCTGTAAGCACCTACTTCATGCCACACAACTTACACATATAATTTTGTTCAGTGGCTGCTTATAATTGTGTATTTTATGTCTGTGTCTATGTTTCCTGCTCAACTAAGTTCCATGGGAGCAGAGAATCTGTGTATCTGGCTTATTGCTGTGTCCTCAGGACCTACTTGCACAGGATCAAACATGCCTTAAAAACTTCATGAATAGCTGTTGAGTGAAAGATGTAAATAGCTCCTAACTACAGCCCTTTACATTTGGAGAAATTGTCATTAAGGGGGAATAAATTTGTTTCAGAAAGTCCCTTGGCTTGTATATCAAAGAGCGGAGACTCCAAGTGAGTTCTTTCTGGTCCTATCCCTTAGGTATTCCCAAGGATGAATGCCATTCTTCTTTAATGTTTTGGCTACATGAAGTATTGTCCTCACAGGGTCTCTATAAGACTAAAAATTCACCCAGTGGGTTTTACATAAAGCTTAAAGGGCTTTCACTTAATGTGTAGCAATTCCATTTTTTGCAATTTATTTTTTATAACAGCTTTCATTGGTCTGATTCTTAATTATTTTTTAATAATTAGTATAAAACATGGGTCTATATACAACTATGAAGCAGAAAGAGTGAAGATTTTATTCACTCTCTAGAAAATAAGGAGACAGACTCAGAGACGTAGCAAGGCTCATCTGAGGACACACAGCTGGTTAGCTGCAAATCTGAGACTAATGCTTAGGGTCACTCCATGGGCCCATGTGCATCTTACAGCATATCTCTGTTTGGAGAGTGGGCTCTGAGAGTGCACAGCCTGAACTCACACCCCACCCCTACCATTCTCAAGTTGTATACGATAGGGCCAGTTCCCAAAACTCTGTGTGGCTCAGTTTCTCTCCCTGTAAATTAGCAACAATAGGACCAACCTGAGAATCAGGTATTGAGAAGATGACTGAAAAAAGTAAAGTCATTTGTAGTGCTAACAACAAGGTCTGAAAATAATAAATGCTTGATAAACTTTAAATATCATCCTTATTATGAACCCGGTGGTGATACCAGTATTTCACAAAATTCCAGATAGATCTTCATCATTTGGATCAGGTGGCCCTGGGTTAAAAAGGAAGGATGACACAAAGCTCTATTGCTTTTCCAATAATTCCCTGTAAGATAAAGAAAATCCTACTAATGGCTGAGAAATATAAGACATTCACTATGTAAAATATTATTGGTCTCTGGGGTAAAAGATCGACCATAAATTTTCTTTTGTACATCTGTGGGGATACTCAAGTCGTTATGTATAGAAAATTAGTCTTTGAGCATGAAACTGGGTGTCAGATGTGGATTTAGGTCCAACATCTGTCAATGACTTCCCTATGACTTCAGATCAGTCACTCTTCTGGGTTTTGATGACTGCCTACCCTGAAATAAATGGGCAGGAAAAGATGACTAGGCTGGGAAACAGCCTAGATATGACCAATTAATATTATAAAATTATTGAAATGATCCATGGCCACAAGAATTGCAAGGTGGATGGGAGCTTGAGCAATGAACCTATCCAGAATTTTGCCCAGCATTATGTCCTTTAAAAGTTGCATCAGGCTGGGTGTCATAGGGCATGCCTATAATCCCAGCATTTTGGAAGGCCAAGGAAAGAGGATCACTGGAGCCCAGAACTTCAAGGTTTCAGTGAGCTACTATCATGCCACTGCACTACAGCCTGGGATTCAGAGCAAGACCCTGTCTTTAAAAATAAAATAAAATAATAGTTTCATCAGTGAATTTTGAAATGGTATTTTTGACTTCTACAATTGTTTTCATAGCTCTTTTTATTTCTAATTTCTCTCCTTTCTTATATCTGTACAACCTACTGTCTTTCTTATACCCTGGTTACTTTCTCAACTGTCTTGGTTTGAAACCCATCATACTCAATAAGACAAGAGCTATGTCTTCCCAAATGTGCACACTCCCCAGCATGCCATGATAAGCTTATAAACTAATGCTAATATTGTACATGAACCTACAGACATGCACATACACAAAGTGTACTTACACAGGACCACTCTAACCAGTAGATATACACAATTCCCCTGGGATGCTGTCTTGTTTGGGAAGATTTACTGAGTAACTCTCAGAAAATTCATTCTTAAAGCTACTCTAAGTGAATTATATTGTTCTTTGTTCATCATCTTCTATGAAAGAGCCCTTTTTACACAGTAAGTACTTGACTTGGACAGCACTTTGTAAACTATACCAGTAACTATGGTAACACAGAACCATATAGATAACCAAGTTCTCCAAAGCAAAACCACAGCTTAATCAATACCTAAAATAATACTGATGGCTTAAAAGATAACTGTTAGGCTTATGTATCCTTCTACTGAGCCTTTATCCCCTTCCTTTTCCTCTGTAAAATCCTAATTCCCAGTTCCATAGCAGTTTGAGGACAGATGGCAAGTCACTAATCATCTCTCTCCTCTCCCAAAAAAAGAAAATTTCCTTACGTCTTTTTTAAAGTTTGTTTACTGGTTCATTGTTTGTTGTTTTTAATTCTAGAAAATTAAGTCTGTTAATATTAGTCAAATTCTACTTAATTTTTGCCTGGGGTATGGACACACTTGAAGCTCTGACGGGGCTGGGGCAAAGGCGATATATGTAACCTAAACATTAGTACCTCCATAATATGCTGAAATAAAAAAAATTTGAAAAATTCTACTGACAAAATAAATTTATCACAAATTAAAAAATATAATATTAATGGCGTTAATTTGTATTCCTTTTTCCCTGAATGAATTATTTTCTATAAATGAACTAATTATTTTCTTTAAATACTTATTTCACAGGCCGAGTTGGTGAAAGATTTCCAAGAATTGCGGAAGACAGTAGAGGCTATGAAGATGTTTGATGCCAACCTGGGGTTCTTCTTCCTTCACTTAGCCCAGATCTTGACTTTTGAAGTCCTGGCTTGGCTAACACTGTATCAGTTTGGCAGCGGCTGGCGTGTTACAATATTCATTGCCTTTCTGCTCACGATTGCCCAGGTGAGAGGATACCCTAAGCCCAGGCAGTGCCCTCACATGATGGCTTGGATCTTCTTCTTCTCTCTTTAGATCAGTGTTAGCTGCTGTCTGAGGCTTCTTGGCCAGATCCTCATCACTGTCAGGCACTACACAACAAGTTACAAAATGTCACTGGGAACCAGTACTCTCACCTGTAAAATGGGGATAAAAATGAATATGAAATTATTCTTAGGAGGACTAAACAAAGGTGTAAAATACCTAGCTCAGTATAGGGCTTATGGTAAATATTTAATTAATGACAGTTGCTACAGGTTGTTTCATTTAATCTCACAATTTCAGTAACTTGGGATCTGTCCTTGACCATGTGACACTCACCTTTATCTTTCATTCATTAACCAGCCAACATTTTTTTTTTTTTGGAGACAGAGTCTCACTCTGTCACCTGGGCTAGAGTGCCGTGGCATCAGCCTAGCTCACAGCAACCTCAAACTCCTGGGCTCAAGTGATCCTTCTGCCTCAGCCTCCCGAGTAGCTGGGACTACAGGCATGCACCGCCATGCTGGGCTAATTTTTTCTATATGCTTTTAGTTGGCCAATTAATTTCTTTCAATTTTTAGTAGAGACGGGTTCTCACTCTTGCTTAGGCCGGTTTCAAACTCCTGACCTTGAGCGATCCTCCTGCCTCGGCCTCCCAGAGTGCTAGGATCACAGGCGTGAGCCACCGTGCCCAGCCCCAACCAACATTTAACAATGCATCAGACCATTAATTCTCCATGGGCAGAGTCTATAATTTATAATATGAGAATAAGAATATATAAGTTCCTCTGTAAATGACAAACAGCAACTGGCACTCAGCAGGGTATTGGACAAATCTTTGTGGAATAAAGTATGGATCTCTGAACATGGTCTTCTATGAATGCTACACTTTGTTGTGGATATGATGGGAACATGCTTCCTGCTCCTAAGAAAGGAGTCATCTAGTGACTAGCAGTAACTATCTAGCAGATACTTACTCAAACACCTAAACATACTGCATGACAGGATGGTATTAATGCAAATGTGTGCTTTTGGAGTAGAAAGGAGTATTTAGTTTTCATTGGAACAAACAGAGAAAGTTTTGTAGAGAATTAACAGCAATGAGTTATCAATTTTTGGAATTTTGCATGTTAACTTTTTACTTGAAAAGCCATCTTGCTTTATATCTTAAAAAGTGACTTTTGGAAACAAGAAAAGAATCCAATAACTCTTTGGTTATTGCCAGAAGCTGGGCACTTTGCACCTATATAAGTTGCATAGCACCCCATGAGTCAGGTATTAGTAACCATTATCAGATGAAGAACCGATGGTCAGAACTACCAAGTAACTTGCCCGGAGTCATGAAGCTCAACAGTGGTGAAGAACAGTTTAGAATCCAAATCTGTCTGACTCCAAACTCCATGGTCTTTCTAGCCCATGCTGGAAGATTTCAACAGTGGGAAGGGGAGCATTCAAGGCTGAGAGAACCACCTGGACTAAAGCACAGTGGTCAGAAAAAGCAGCCCAGGGTAGAAAATAAAAACTTGGCTTGATTTCAGATGAGATCCCAGAGTATTCTCAAACGGGCTCATGAATCTATTATGGGGCTCATTTATTGAATTCTGGAGTTCTCAACATTTCTAACAACAAATTCATCTCTCCTAGGGTCAGAGTGGATTTCTGCAGCATGATGCAGGGCACCTTTCTATATTTAAGAAGTCCAAGTGGAACTATCTCTTGCACAAATTTGTGATGTGCCATCTCAAGGTACAGAATGTCAGGGAGTATGATGGGGATTCTTGAATGTCATTTCCTCAGACACTGACTACCATGGTTGTTTGACTGTGCACTCATGTCTGTAAAAAGGTTTATCATACCCCACTAACAAATGTAAATGTACTAATAATGTAGATAATGTTTATATTAATATGTAATGCAGTGTTATAAAATATATGCTAAAATAAGAATTTTAAAATTTTATGAGAAAAATCTTCAGTGTTACGATAGACTACTTGCCCCAATCCTTGGCACCTCACTGCCCTAAGGAACCATCTTGCAGAAAAAACTTTGTGCATTTAGATAAGAAGATGTGAACTGTAAAATCATGAATGGAATATTCTTAGAAAGGATTTGAACATTTATTGCTGGAAAGTTAGGGGAATTCAGAAGGCTTGATTAGTCCTTGAAGAGAGGGGTTGTGAAGAAATAAAGAAAAGATGCAGGAAAACAGATAAAAGCGAAGAGAAAGATAGAGTAGCCAGGGAAAGACAGGTCGCTCTGCTCCAGAGTCGAGGGTCACACAACCCAGACTGCTGGAAAAAGCAGACAGTGAGAAGACAGCTGGTCTAATCCCCCCGGTATAAGCTAGGAAGCTCCAGGAAGCAAGAACACTGTCCTGTGCAGCACTGCCATGCAGCACCTAGGAGAGTGCCTGGCACATAGTAGGCCTTCAATAGCATTGTTGAATGAGTGAATGAGTGAGTGAGTGAGTGAGTGAGTGAGCAAACGTGACTTCTCAGAGCAGCTCCTGGTCCTGGCGCTGACAATGCTCACTGTGTGATCCTGAGTAAATCACGTTCTATCTCTGGCCCTCAGTGTTCCCATCTGTACTATTAAGGGTTGAACTAGATTTCTGATTTTCTAGAACTTTCTAAGATTTGGTGACTCTGTCCTCTGGCCCAGAAGGGAGGCCTGAGCCTTCCACTAACCAAGCCTTGCATTCTAACAAGGGCCTCTTAAGGAAACTGACTGACTCAGAGCCCAGTTGTTCTGCCTTAACACAGTAGTTTCACACATGTATGTCTGCCTGGGTATCTGGCTCCCCCACCTACAGTGGCTGGAAAGTATCCCCTACAAAAGGGTGAAGGGCATGCAGGGGTCAGGCCCAGAGAGAGCCATGAGCAGTAACCACTGCCGGCAAATGGTGAGGAAAGGCAGATGGGACCCACGTCAGATGTCAGCCTGCCACGTGCCAGGTTCAGAACTAGCCCCTATTGTCTCCTGTAATTCTCATGAGGTGGGGATTATAACACCCCTGTTTTTCAGCTGAGATTGATGTTCAAAGGAGTTAACTATTTAAGCCAATGACCACAAGCTGGTAAGTGGAAGAATTCCAAGCACACTATTAAATAGTGCAGGCTCTAGAGCAGTGCTTCTCATTGCTGGCTGTCATTTGAAGTCACCTGAAGACCTTACAAAAAAAAGAAAAAAGAAAAACCCCGATGCCTAGGCACCATCTCTAGATATTTTGATCAAATTCATCTGTGGTGGGGCCTGGAATCAGCATGGTTTTGAAATTTCCCCAAGGCCATTGCAACCTGCAGGCAGGATGGAGAACTGCTGCTTTAACAGCAGACCTGCCTTCTGTGGGAGCTCAGCCACTCAATAGCTGGGTGACCTTGAACAAGTTACTTAATGTCTTTGAAGTTCAGTTTCTTCAACTGTAAAATGAGATGAGGGACCTGATAGGCACATTGTCAGAATTA
Organism: Cheirogaleus major; assembly: GCA_963574435.1. Lineage (NCBI taxonomy): Eukaryota > Metazoa > Chordata > Mammalia > Primates > Cheirogaleidae > Cheirogaleus > Cheirogaleus major. The sequence continues at coordinate 11,713 of CAUYPO010034475.1, forward strand.
TACACAATACCCATGTGTCATGCTCAATGCAGTGCCTGACTGTGGGAAACGCTCAATAATGGTTAGCTGTTACCAGTAGTGGGAACAATCTTCTGTAACCAAAATGAGTACCCAGAATCATGAAGACACATGTTGATGTGATGGTGATGGTATGCGGAAGATAGGGAAGTAGCCCCTAAGTCACAATATCACTGAGTTGCAAGACACTTGTAATCACCTATTCTTATCTGCAGTCTCTCCCACGGAGCAGACTGAGGCTTTAAGTGGATTAAATAGCACAGATTTGGACTTTGATCTGTATTAGAGACATGTCTGTCCTTCCAAATAATTACAATGAATAATAAATTGTCATTTTATGTGACAAGTTACATTTAACCAAAAAATTCCTGTAGGCACATTATTCTACCATTTATCCACCAGTGTTAGATAGGTGAGGTGTTTCTGGATACACTCAGAAACACTTACCACAGAATAAAAGCAGAGACTTTTATTATGTGATTGTGCATTTCAGGTAATGTCCCTTCCCATTTTCCCTCCTCTGTTCTAAGGAATCAGGGGAAAGACAGGACTCGCATGCCCCGGAGTAACTGGCATTTGATCTGGTACCAGTGTGTGGAATATTTCAGATAAGCCCCACCCTTGGGGGGTACTTTTAAAAATCACTACCATCCCATTGCTCCAAATTTGTACAGAGCTCTTTATATATAAATTGTGTCTCCAGAAAGAATTTTGCACTAGTTGAAATGAATATCACCTTGATGATTCGTGAGCAGAATGATAAAATGGGAAATGACTTTTAAAAGCAAATCATTTGTACTCTGCATCTTTGCAGTCAAAACCAGTGATTTGGGAGCAAAATGAATGTAAGCTTCAACGATGGGCAGGAGAGAACTTTACCTGTGGATAGGACATGATACAGAAAATTATAATATAAACAGCAACATCTCCATCTTATACATGCATCACAATTTTAAATTTCAAAACTTAACTGCATGTAAATTACCTTTTTGCTCCCCTTTTCTGTAAAAGGCACAGAGATTGAGATTCTTTGGGGTTTTTATTTGCTAGCTGTGCAAAAATATATATGTTCTGGTCTTTGCAATGTGTGTGCAAAAAAAGAGTCCTTCTGAAAATAAACCATGAAATATCTGCATACAACTGGACCTCTGTGCAATGCTGAAATCAAAACGGACTCTCTGTAGTATGTTTTTATAACCCCCAGAATGCACATTTCAAAAACTATAAGAATTGAATCTCACTGTAGGGATAATAGGAGAGAATATTTGAAATTACGATCTTCCTGGAAAGTATGGCCTATACTGATTCCATGACTACATGATAAAACATTTCATTTGGTGGGAAGAGAGAAGGTGTCAAACATGTTATTGCCTGTAATCCTCTCAGAAACCTCTTCCATTTCAGAAATGAGGAAATTAGGCAAGATCACACACCTAAATAGCCGGCCAAGCAGGGATATAAATTCAGATGGGTTTCATTCCAAAGCCTGGGTTCTTTCCACTGCACCAAAAAAAGACCTAACTTAGAAATGAGACACGACTTAGGCTGGTTCCCGTTTAGAACTTGGTGCACAGGCAGCCCATTCGGCACTGAGCTTATAATCCACACTTGCAGGTGAAGTGTTCTCTCCTTTGTCTCCAGTAATAGTGGCTCCCAGACAGAGGAGCCATGACGGAGCCCACTAGTTTAGATCACACCCATAATTATTCTGATCACTATTCTAAGCTTTATCTGTTAAGATCTACTCCCTCAAGTATCTGGATTCAAAATCTGTCTCTCATATTACCAGTTACCTCATGTAGTCATTGGCTAAAAGAGTACAGTCAACTGGGGGAAGTGGCCAAAATGTTGGCTTTCGAAGGACTTAATTAAAAAGAAAATCAATCTTTATCACACTGGCTGCACTTAGTTGTCTACTGCTCTTATTAGATTGTATGTTTCATAAGTGTGGGAACCCCATTTTGTCACGTTTATCTTCACATTCCAAATGCCTAGCTCATTATCTGACACATGGGACATATTCCAGAATAAATAATGCATGGGTGAATAAATGCACAACTGTAAGAGACTGAGTGGGTCATTTGCAATTTTTTAAATATTTCTCTCAGTGTCTTTTCTTAGTTTAATTTATTTATAATTGAAACATAATAATTGTGCATATTTATGGGTTACAACATGATGCTTTGATGCATGTATACATTGTATACTGACCAAATCAGGGTAAATAGCATATCCATAATGTTAAACTTTTATCGTTTCTTTCTGCTAACATTTAAAATCCTCTCTTCTAGGTATCTTGAAATAAACTAGATTTTATTATTTGCTGTAGTCACCCTACTGTGTAATAGAACACCTGAACTTATTCTTCCCATTTAACTGTAACTTTGTATCCATCATATGGAATTTGATGGGAAAAATGAAGAGCAGTGATGGGGCTCCAGAAGGGGAATAGAAATTGTTGACTATAGTTTGTGACATGTTGAGTTTGAGATATCATGAGACACCCAAAATAAAATATTTGGAAAGTGCCCATTCAGGCATGAGATTAAGGACAGGGATCTGGGCTGGAGGGAGAAATTCCACTGAAAAGATGTTGGGGAGTGTTAGAAATGAGAGGAGAATATGGCTCCTGTTGGTTGGGGGTAGGAGGAGGTGCAAAGAAGGACTCCGCAAAGAAGGCTGTGGAAAGACAATGCTAACACTCACAGAATTTCAAACTCACACATCCCTTCTGCCACAGATGTGTAGGGTGTAGACCAGTACGCTTCAAGAAAAATACAAACTACAAAGTCACATGAAAATGACATAAGCATTTTAAATTTTCTAATAGCCACATTAAAAAATTAATTTTATGACCCCACATATTTTCAAACTATTATCCTTTCAACATGTAATCAATGTAAAATTATTGAGATATTTCACATTCTTTTTCGCATACTGAGTCTTCAAAATAGAGTATGTATTTTATACTGACAGCCCAACTTAATTTGACTGGCCACATTTCAAGTGCTCAAGCCACATGTGGCTAATGGCTACTATAATAGACAGTGCAGAGTAGAACATGCATAAATTGGTTACTAAATGATGTAAAATATGTGATAAAAACTACTACTATTGTTTATTCTTCTGTAAATTATTAATGTGAAGAAGGTAAAATTGAATATCTCATTGTGCCAGCATTTTACATGCGGCATCTCATGTCTCCCCAAACAACCAATGGAGGTAAATGTGCTTTTACTGTGTGTGCTGGAGATGGAGTTGAGCCTCACAGAGGGTGGGTGATTTGCTCAAACCACACAGCAGTATTTATACATCTAGTTTACGTAACTAGGTTGTTGTGCCTCCAAATATTTTCCTTTATTACAACTTTCAGACTTTCAGAGAGAGAGAGAGAATCACAAACAAGTTAATCAGAGGTGATTCAAGCTTGGCATCAGCTAAAATATTTTTATTCTCATTGATTTTGATATGAAAGCACTGAAGCCAGAACCTGCAATGATCTGAGCTAAGCCCCCCAAAGAGATCACTTCAGATCCATGAGTCTTTGAAATATTCATTGACGTAGGAAACCTGGGGCTACTTTTTTTTCCAGAGCTAATTAAAATCTTGGGGCTGAGGCTTCTTTGTGTATAAAATAGGAATAGTACTCTCTGCTCCATCTACCTTCAGATTTTTTGTTTTTAGTAAATGAGGATAAAATAACAGAAGGATAGAAAAACATTTCCTTTCAACAGGATTTTATTATTTTCCTTATTAGCCTGAAGTTATGTTTCTGGTTCAGGGAATTATTTCTTCATAAGCTATGAGAGCCTCTCTCTAATGAGTCATTCTGTGACCCAGCAGTGGGGACAAGCTCAAGAAACTCAGATATCTTATTTTGACTTTGAGGGTGGATTCAGAAGACTCTTACAGTGACGGATATTTCAGGAGAGAGTTCTTCCAGCTAACAAGTCCTCTCTTCTCCTCAGGGCCTGTCAGGAAACTGGTGGAATGACCGGCACTTCCAACATCATGTAAAAACAAACATCTACCCCAAAGACCCGGATATCAACATGGGTCCGCTTTTTCTGCTTGGAGATTTGCAACCTGTCAAGGTACACTTAGAAATCCTGGCAGCTGAGAAATGCTCCTGGAAGTGGTTCCTGCAGAGGCTGACCTTTGGCCTTGCCTTGGAAACATCAAGCTGGAAGTTCTGGCTTCACACATGATCTGGGAACATAGTTCCTTCTTTTAGGTCCAAAATGTAGACTTGATGTAACTGAACCTGGGGCTGAAGATTTGGAATCATGATTTATGGCTTTAAAGGTAATCTGGTCCAACCTCCTGCTCCAGGAACTATGAGAACCCTGATCACTCTATTTGAGCCATCCCAGTGACAATGGGTCCCTGCCCAGTGCCTATTATTACCTCTGAGGCAACACAAGCCAGGGATAGATAGTGGATCTAGATGAGTGAGTTTGGCAGTGACTGTCCAGAGTTTAATGAGGGTGTGGAGAAATCTTCACTGAGAGAAGACAGGTCAGTACAATCTATAAGCACTAGATCACAAATATTTACATATCTCATTATCTCAACCAGTTCTAGCACAGTTAGAAGAGTCTATACTGTTATATTTAAGTCATGTCATTTTGGTGCATTTGTATGTAAACCACAGCCTAAATCTCTTGTAGCAAAACTAGAGATGCCAGATCTAATTTGAATTTCTTCAACAACATGAAATGGACTAGAAAAGTCATCTTCAAAATTTCTCAGTGATTGTTAGTGGTTTTTTTTAACTTCAACTTAAAACTATCATGTAAAGGACTATTTAAATTACCAAGTTTTTTTTTAGGAGGGAATCTTCCTTAAACAAAGGAGATATAAGGATAACCAAAATGTATCTCTCCTCAAAGGGAAATGCTGGCTCCTGAATGTCAGGTTCTTAGGAAGAGGTTCCTATCGCTTTCTAGAAAAACTTAGGAGATTTATACAATAGAAAAGGTAGCTTTGTCAGTTGTTCTCTGGGCCTATCCGGTAAAGAAATGAAAAATCCTATAACTTTTTGAAAATAGGTTTTCCCAGTTTGAGGAGACTCACGCTCTTCCCCAGCTGAAATAGGAAACAAGGTCTCTTGCTTCAATTTAAAAAATAAATTGTAGACTGTGATCACAAACTATTTGCATTTGACAATGGCTCCCCAAACAAGTTGGACTTTTCTGATGTTTGTGCACTTCTATGCTTATCACTAGAATTGTGAAATACTGATTTCCCTAATTTTCCCCCACTTCCCAGAGCAAGGGAGGTTGTCCCGTTACAGTTCATGAAGCAGCCTGGCTCTCTCCACATCTGCCTTCCCCAGAGCTGCGTTCTGTGCACCTGTTGCCTCTTCACAGATGAAGGAGGCCCCTCTCCAACTTCTGCATCTGCTCTGGGGACACATGCCTGGAGCCTTAGAGTTCTCTGTAGTATAGTTTCAAAGTCACTCTATAGGACATTGTTTATACTCTGCTTAAATGCTAAAATTATTTAGATCCTAAAATTCAGCAGTTTGTCATCAAAAACATTTCTGATGAGCCCTGAGTTTCCCTTCCTTCACTCTTTACTGCCAGTCTTTCTACTACTTTCTTCAGACATTAATTTCTTCAACAAACGTTTATTGAATCTTCTATGTCTTGAGCTCATGTCCTGAAAGACTTGGAATCTTCCTTTGTAGTGATATTAAAATCAGGCCAAGCATTTTCCACCTAGTCCCTTTTCCATATTTCCCATTACTGAAATATTTGGAGATTTGGGAGTAACTGCAAATAACTATTATTACTTCATCACCACGATAATTCTTATGATTTGTGACAATGAGAGAAGGCAGGACCAACTGTGCCATCCAAATAATGGAAGAAATCTATCCATATGAGGGAACTTATCAAAGAAATAGGGGAAGCAAGAGTCATACACTGCTTATGGCGTTGCAACTGAGTGAGCACAGAGAAAAATATGGAATGGGTGTAAATTATCATTCATTCATTAATTCCTTCAATGAACATTTATTGAATGTCTGCCAAGAATTGGAGATATAACCATTAATTCTATCCTCCTCTCAAAGCATTTTCTGTCTTTGTGCCCTGACCACAAGCCAAATTAACCAAGGGGACTGTTAGAAAAAGGAATCAAATTGTCAGTAGTGAGTGTAACATAATGATTATATTATTATATATAATAAATAATTTTATATGACATATAATAAAAATATATTAGCATCATGCCTTAAAATAGTAAATCACAGTGTGAGATCCATGATGAGAACCCAAAAGAGGAAAGATGGGACAGATAGGAGGGGGCCATGCCTGTATCTTTTATCCTATGACCATTCGGTATCTGTTGGAGGAATGAATGAAGATGGAATCTGATTTACAAGCAGAATATTAAATGTCACAGTTGAAGAAGAGCTAGAAAAACTCATCAGAAATGTTCCTTTTCGGTCAGAATTCCACTTCACATATGGAGAAAAAATCTCAAAACTATTTCCATGAGAAAAAAAAATGATCACAATCTCATGGTCAAATGATCAGAATCCCCATAATGTATTCATGAAAGAATTGCCCACATTTAGTTAAACCAAAAGATGCCACAATATTTTCTCCCTTCCCAGTACTGGTTCTTATAGTGTCTCAGGTTTGACAGCTAACAAAAGCTGATTAGATGGCTCTCTCCGTAGAGATATTTTTTTATTTTTATTTCAGAATATTACCAGTGGGTGGGAGAGGGAGGAGGGGATAGGGAAATTCACACCTAATGGGTGCAACATGCACTGTCTGCGGATGGGAATGCTTGTAGCTCTGACTTGGGTGGTGCAAAGGCAATTTATGTAATTCATAGAGATATTAAACACACACACACACACACACACACACGTGTGTCCTTGAATGTGATGACCAGAAGTGTTTTCCCTTGTTTTAGTTTTTTTTCTCTCTCCATTCAGTATGGCAAGAAGAAAATCAAATACATCGACTACAAAAAGCAGCACCTGTACTTCTACATGGGTGAGTCTGCCAGAGACACCTTCCTTATCATCCCATTTCCTTGAATGAGCCCTTGTGAAGCCAGAAGGCTCACTGCGATTCTCTCACAGAAACCTTCCATGTCTTACTGTTACTGGGAAAACCAGCATGTCTTGTTTCAGACTCACTAAGGTAGAAATCTGCAAAGGAAAATGGAAAATTAACCATTTTTCCACCACACACCATTCTGTGTGGTGAGCATGGAAGGAGGGAGATGCCCCACGAGGGAAGGAAGGCAGCTGCCAGTCGAGGGGACCTGCACCCGGGACTCTCATCCTGCAAAGAGGAAACATCTGCCAAGAGAAAAGAAGAGGGTTGTTTGGGCAGGGAGGGAAAGGAGATGGGAAAATAAACCTGAAGCATTTAGTGTGACACCAGAGAAAGGAGAGGCCCAGGAATAAAAGGCATCTCCCACGACCCTGTGTGGAAGAAAGCTGGCTGCTCCAAGGCCTACGTACAGCCGTAGAAGGCATGAGACCTACACATCTGAGTGTGAACACACAGGACAGGCCTGAAAGAAAATACGGTAGCTGAGTAATTCTGATGCCAAGAAAAGAACATCATGAGTGAAAAGCCTTTGCTCTTAACCAAAAGCAAATTCATGGCAGCTCACAAAGAGAATTTTCAAAAAACCTCAAATCTGCCCAGCTAACACATGCAACACACTTGGGAAATAAACCAAAATCAGGGGAGAAAATAAATGTTTGCTGTAGATCAGTAGCTCTCAACTGGAGGCAGTTTTGCCTCCCAGAGGACATTCAACAGTGTCCAGAGTCATTTTTTGGTTATCACGACAGAAGTTGGGGGGGGGGCTGATATCCAGTGGGCAGAAGCCAGGGATGCATTGTAAATATTCTACAATGCCCATGACAACCCCTCATAACAAATAGTCATCTGGCCAAAATGCCAACAGTGCTGAGGCTGAGGAACACTGGTGCAGGTGATCTGATTTGTCCAATTGTCTGCCACTAGGGGCCATTGTTACATGCCTGAGGAGGATGGTGGTGGGTGAATTTTTTGAAAGGTGGTGCTGACCATCACTGCTCCTAAACAGCTGGAATCTAGCCTCCCCCACCAAGCACTCCTCCCTGCTCCTTCTCTTGCAGGAATGAGGACATTGGTGCCCCATTCTGAAAGGTAACTGGTCCCCAGCCTAAATAGATGTACATTTACACAAGAAAAATCTGTTGGAGTTTCTTTAATGAACTTTCCTGAGAAATGTGTGTTTACCTCCCCTGTCTGCAGTGGTGCAATATGCCCTGAGCTAATGAGGAATGAGTGAATGGTGTGGATTCACTGCAGAATGCCCACCGCCCAAGCCACACTGTCCCCCAAGAGCTGTTTCACTGGGGTCTTTCCCTGCAAATGCCAGCTTAGCATGTTGGGTGCAAATGAGCCCTACTCAAACTGTCAAAGAGAAAGAGAACTGGACATTTATTAAAGGCAACAGGACAAATTTTATTTGTGTTACTACAGTAGAGGAGAGAGACATCAGTATAAGATGAGCTTAATTCTAATGAAACAAAAGGTGGGAGAGAGGCTATTTACATGCTGGAGCAAGCTAAAGAAAAAGTACTGAAAGATGTTGGGGCATTGGGTGGGGCTGGGGGAGTTGATCCATGTGATTAATCAGGCCATAATGTCTGCTGACTGGGGCTTATTGAAGTTGGGCTCGTGCCTTCCCACAGAGACAGGGGAACAGAGTCCCTGTCCTTGACAACTACATCTCAAAGGGATGGCTCTCAGGTCTTGAGAAAGACATTTCTGGGTTATAGAAGATCTATCTCAAAGGAAGAGAGGAAGGATTTACAATTGTAAGTTTTCTAAAGTAAATGCTCTAAGAAAAGGAGATCAAGTGCCTATAGTCAGGTTTGGGCTAGAATAAACAGTAAATTCTTTTCACAGCATTGAGCTCTCTCAGGGAGAAACTAACTTAAAGGCGGCTGGAGTCCTCCTACAGACAGGACATTGAGATTTTAGAAACTATGCTAGTGTTTGTTCAAGTTTCTTAGAGTGGAATGGATGAAATCATTTGTGCTGAGAGTTTGCAGTCCTCATATGCCAAGATTTAGACCCTGTCCAGGAGAAGAGGGCTCAGAGGATCCAGACTAGAGTTTAGCCAAGGAGAGAGTCTTTGCTGACAGCCAAAGGGTCTCTATAAGACTCCTGTGAGATCTGGGTAGCTCGACGGTGCTGGGGGAGACGCAGGTAAATAACTCTTTGACCAGGAAACGAGCACACTGTCTTTATTTCCACCACTCTAACATATTGTGACAAGGCCCAATCCTAAGAATTTTGGGAGACTGAAGGACACCAAGGACCTTGAAAAAATTTGAAAGCTCAGAGCAGAAGCTCTTTGGAGATGCCTCCATCAGAAATGACTCAAAGCTTCAAAGCTTCCCTAGCCTCTGTGATGGAGCTAGAAGCTGCAGCTGCTGACCCAATTCCTGGTTCAGCTTCCTGAACTTGGAAAGTCCAGTGGAGTCCAGGATGTGGACTTGTGTCCCTTCTCAGGGCCAGCACCGCAGGAGTGGCACGATAAGGAGATGACACTCCTGCTGACTTGCACTAGAGTCACATTCTGATCATTTGTTCACCATGTTTTTGTTCCTTTTCAGTTGGGCTCCCCCTCCTCATGCCTGCATATTTCAACGCGAAATCCATGGAAATGATGTACCTTAGAAGAGATTGGGGGGTGAGTAACTTGGCTCATTCTCCAAAACCAACCAGGTAGAAGAGGGAAAATGAAAATGCGTGGTACCCTCGAAACATAGCTTCCTTGGGTAACAGGGCATAAGATTTAGCCAGTACCTGAAGAGACCCCAGGCCAATGAAGAGGAAATGGAATTATGTTCAGGGCATCTAACTTTCAAGTGCTTTTCTCTGCAGGACATCACCTGGGTTAGCAGCTTTTATATCCGACATTTCATCACATTTGGCCCTTTCTATGGAATCTTCGGAACCCTATTGCTGATATATTTGGTCAAGTAAGAATATTCTCTTATAACCATAACCCAGGTGGCCCTCATACCTTCCTTATCAGAGCTATTTGTCTTTAGCAGAAGATGATGACACCATGCCCCATTTTCCTAGAACCGAAGTGTTTCAAGCAAATGTAAAAAAAAAAAAAAAAAATTGAAATAGTTTAACAAGACAAGCTCTTTGCAAGAATATTATCCTGATCTCCATTTTTTCCCACTGGCTTCATTCCCAGTTGAAGCATTTCAGCAGGGAATGCCCAAGTCCCTTAAAACTGTAATTTATTAATAGTTAGATATCATAATCTCTAGCATAGGTAATGATGGGCAAGATTTTTTAAAAGTTCTTTTATGACTAGAGATTTTCCCAGAACCAAAATGATCTCAGACTATTATTTTTGCCTGAATAGCCCTTCCAACTTTCCAATGTATTCCTCCCTCGGTCTGTTGCATCATTCTTCTAAATCCTAAATAATTGTAAGGTACCTACTATGCTTCAGGCCCTTTGTTGAAGGCTTTGCATGCATTATCTTATTTAATGTAATCCTCGCACAACACTGCAAGGTAGATAGTATCATCTTCATTTTTCTGCTACAGGAATTGAAATTCAAAGAGATTAAATTACATGCCCAAAGGTATGTAAGAGCAAGCTAGAGCTAAGGCCAGTGCCAAAAGAGAACCCAGTTCCATCTGGGTCAGCTTTATATATGCCCTGGATTTTCTCAGGAGTCTGTGATCTTTGCACCAGAGCTACAGAAAACTGAAGAGGCACAACTCTAGATGTCTGGCAGCAGGGTAGGTCATGTGGCTGAATGCTTAATGTGTCATCTCTTTTGTAAAGGACATAAAGGGCTTTCAAAGAGGAAAAAGAATGACCACCATTTTACTGTAACCTTTGAGACCTTTTCATTTCCTCCAGTCCTCAGCCAGCTCTTCCAGGGGTTATGTAAGCCTAGTGATGTGCTTGCTACTGAAAAACCCCAAAGTGTCATCACCTCCTCCTTTTATTCCCCCCAAGGTTTCTTGAAAGTCCCTGGATTACATACGTTACCCAGATGAGCCACATACCAATGAAAATGAGCATAGAGGAGAACCAGGACTGGCTCAGCACTCAGGTAATGGTGGAGGGAGAATCCTTCAAACCACACTGATTTACAACCTGGTTACCTCAAATGAAAATAACTCACCCTTAAAGAGTACGTGCTGTGGCAGGGCCAGGGACTATCAAGTGCTTCGCATTTATCTGCATTAGGTATTATTTAATCATAAAAATGTATGGTTATTCTTACTTTATAGATGATAATATTGAGGCCCAAAGAAGTTGCATAACTTATATAAGGTCACACAACAAAGTGGGTGAAGCAGGTTTTAAACCCAGGCAGTTTGAATATAGGTCCTTTACTTTAAGCCAAGGGTCAGTCAGCTCCACTCCAGAGGTCAAATCCAGGCTACTGCTTGCTCTTGGAAATAAAATTTTATTGGAATGTAGCCATGATCATCCATTTAATATTCTTTGTCACTGCGTTCATGTTGCAACAGCAAAGTTGAGTAGTTGTGAAAAACTTTAAATATTTACTAACCGTTACTTTATAGAAAAAGTTTGCTGACATGAAATCAATACACATTGACATCAGAATGATGATGCCATCTTATGTTTAGTAGCCCCTGGAAAATTCCACTGTATGAGCATAGGAAAATGAGAATTAAAAGGGCAAATAATCACTTAGAAGTGTTATGGAAGTAGTTTCAACCTTGCAGATTTCATTAAGGTATCTTGGGGAACCTCAAGATTCCCTGAACTACAGTTTGAGAAATGCTAACATATAGAGCAACAGTAGATACAACATTCAAAATGGCAATAACCCCAGCTAGAATAAAACCTTTTAAAAAAATCAAATAAAATGATATTCATAAGGGGTTTTAACCTTGGCAGCATAAAGAAGCTATGCACTCCTTCTCAGGATAATGTTTTTAATGCATAAAACAGAGCATATAAGATTACAAAGTAAACTGCTTAAATTGGAACGCACTTCCATGCACAGAAGACTTGTATAGAAACTTTGAATGCCTTACTCCTCCTTTAGAAGTCCTTCAAGTCCACTCCGTGAAAACAGTATTCTATCCCTGCAATCCCTACCACATTCCTACAACCCTACTTCCGTCTGCCAACATCCTCACTTATGACACCTCAGTCTTCCATGGCTCAGGGTCGATAGTGACTTTTCCTCCCCAAATCCTACATACTTTTTTATATGGATTGCCTTGTATGTCCCTTTTAGCAAAATGTCTAATTTCCTTTTTGAAGTATAAACTCTTGAGATTAGGAACTCTGTATCTTTTATATTCCTCATAGTTTCTTACATAAAATAGGTACTCAGTAAGAACTCATCAAATGATTGACTAAACAGAAGAATAAATAAACATTTTCTGTTGACACTTTAGCTCACTTATATCTAATGTAAGCTTTTTCTTTGCAGGTCTTGGCCACCTGTAATATCGAACAGTCCTTTTTCAATGACTGGTTCACTGGGCACCTGAACTTCCAAATCGAGCACCAGTGAGTAACAGAAATATTCAATGACAGGGGCAAGGGTAGTCACTTATAACAACTCCAAATATAGTCTAGAGCAGAGCCTTAGGCTCAGGGTCTCAGAGGGGAAAAAAATGCACAAGGATTCGCTAAAGGTTGCTATCTTTCTATTAGCATCAATGGTAAGGGAGGGAAGAAAGAAAGGAAGGAAGGAGGCATTAACAATTCTGAGTATGTCTGGGAGGCCGAGGTGGGTGGATCGTTCAAGGTCAGGAGTTCGAGACCAGCCTGAGCAAGAGCGAGACCCCGTCTCTACTAAAAATAGAAAGAAATTAATTGGCCAACTAAAAATAAATAGAAAAAAAAATTAGCCGGGCATGGTGGCACATGCCTGTAGTCCCAGCTACTTGGGAGGCTTCGGCAGAAGGATTGCTTGAGCCCAAGAGTTTGTGGTTGCTGTAAGCTAGGCTGACGCCATGACACTCTAGCCCGGGCAACAGAGTGAGACTCTGTCTCAAAAAAAAAAAAAAAAACACAATTCTGAGTATGGAGTCGAATCTTGGAAAAGTACCAGTGACTCAGTTTCCAGATCCCTACAGGCTTAGGAATTTTTTATTGTTTTCTAGGTATTTGGTTTGTTGGTGAACCCCAAGAAAAACACACCACTTGCATAATCAAGTTGTGTTGAAATTTAATTAGAACTTAAATACCTGTCTTTTTATAGCCAAAGTTACAAAATAATCAAAATGAAACCCAGTGTCTGATGCAATTTCCAAATGGTATCTGGCAATACTTCACCAATGGGTCAGTTAGGTGGACATGCAGCAAAGAAAGAGAAAATGATCACACTTGGAGAGCTACTCTCTTTAGAATATTCAGGGTAGGGACTTTTTGCATCCTTGTTATCTAAGGCATATATGGGATAGTCAGAGAAGAAAAGAGATCTCTTTAGCTGTGCACAGCATTTACTCATCCTTTTTTTATGTTAGTCCTTAAAAACCTCAGGAAAACAAGAAAGCACTATTATTATTCATATTTTATCAAAGAGGAAGTTAAAACCCAAGAAGGTCACCTGGCTGATTGGTAGAAACCTTTAGGATAAGATTATCTTTCTCCTATCCTGGATTTTCCATTTATACCATGTCAAGAACTTATTGGATACTCATCTGTTCAAGGCTAAGGAGTTAGAAGGATAGAGAGAGAAAGAGAGACAGGCAGAGACAGAGATGGGGAAGGGGATATCTCCAGCTCTCCGAGGTAATTCAAAATGTTAGACAACCCATACCTTCATTTGACCTGGCCAAAAATAAACATAGTCTATGGAGGTAATATTTATTCTATTAGCATTTTCCAAACATTTACCACCCACAGAGCTTGCAGAGGTGTTAAGAGATAAGATTAGACTATTTTAGCAAGAGTTTTTGAACTTCCCAGAAGCATTGTGCAAGGTCAAGGTTGAGCCTATTTGTGTTATAATTTTATTTGGTGATAGAGGAAAGAAAAGTCCTTTGGGCTTTTTTTTAGGTCTAAGATTTGTATTTCCCGTCTGTTTCCCTAGCCTGTTCCCCACAATGCCGCGCCATAATTATCACAAAGTGGCACCTCTGGTGAGGTCACTGTGTGCCAAGCATGGATTGCAGTACGTGAATAAGCCCATGCTGAAGGCGTTTGGAGACATTGTCAG
>CAUYPO010034476.1:0-22837 GCA_963574435.1 Cheirogaleus major
CTCCTCTTCTCTCCCACCTGCCTGATCCCCGATGTATGTTACTTCCATATGGACACATACATGTTGATCAATTAGTACCAATTTAGTGGTGAGTTCATGTAGTGTTTGTTTTCCATTCTTGTGATACTACACTTACAAGAATGGGCTCCAGTTCCATACAGGTTAATACAAGAGGTATTAGTTTACCATTATTTATGGCTGGGTAGTACTGAATGGTATACCTATACTGCATTTTATTAATCCACTCATGTATTGATAGGCACTTGGGTTATTTCCACATCTTTGCATTTGTGAATTTTGCTGCTATAAACATTCAAGTGCAGTTATCTTTTTTATAGAATGTCTTTTTTTCCTTTGGGTAAATACCAAGGAGTGGGATTGCTGGATCAAATGATAGTTCTACTTTTAGTTCTTTGAGGTATCTCCATACTACTTTCCATAGAGATTGCATTAGTTTGCATTCCCACCAGCAGTGCATGAATGTCCCTATATCTCTGCATCCATGCCAATATTTTTTGGGGAAGGACTTTTTGATAAAAGCCATTCTCACTGGAGTTAAGTGATATCTCATCGTGGTTTGATTTGTATTTCCCTGGTGATTAGAGATGTTGAGTATTTTTTCATATGTTTGTTGGCCATTAGTCTACTTCTTTTGCAAAGTTTCTGTTCATGTCCTTTACCCACTTTTTAATGAGGTTGTTTGATTTTTTCTTGATGATTTTCCTGAGTTCTTTAGAGATTCTAGTTATCAGCCCTTTACTGGATGTATAGCAAACAAATATTTTCTACCATTCTGCAAGTTGTCTATTCAAGCTAATGATATTTTCCTTGGCTGTGCAGAAGCTTTTTAATTTGATCAGGTCCCATTTATTTATTTTGTTTTTGCTGTGATTGTTTTTGGGTTCTTCTTCATAAATTTTTTCCTTAGGGCAATGGATATTAGAGGTTTGATATAAGAGTTTTTCCTACATTATCTTCATATTCTACATTATCTTCTAGAATTCTTATGCTCTAATACCTTAGGTTTAAGTAATGATGTTAGTATTTTAATAGAATTGCATTGGACCTGTAGATTACTTTGGGTAGTATAGATATTTTAACAATGTTGATTCTACCGATCCATGAGCATGGTATGTTTTTCTATCTGTTTACATCCTCTGCTATTTCCTTCCTCAGTGTTTTGTAGTTCTCCCTGTAGAGAGGTCTTTCACCTCTTTCATTAAATATAGGTTGCCTTCTATTACCACTTCTATTCAACACAGTCCTGGATGTCCTAGTCAGGGCAATCAGACAAGAGAAGAAAATCAAGAGTATCCAAATGGGGGCAGAAGAGGTCAAACTATCACTCTTTGCTGACTATATGATCTTATATCTAGAAAACTCCAAAGAATTTTCCAGGAGACTACTGGACTGATAAATGAAGTCAGCAAAGTCTCATGTTACAAAATCAATGTAAACAAATCAGTAGTGTTCATATACCCCAGCAACAGGCAAGCTGAGAACCAAATTAAAGACTCAATACCTTTCACAATAGCAACAAAGAAAATAAAATACTTAGGAGATTAGTAGTCTTAAAAGGCTATTCTGTCAACTCAGGGGAACCTGTGGAATTGTTTTTAAGGACTGCTGATAGAAGTCAGCTTGTATTTGCTGATTAGTATTTTGGAATTGGCTAGTCATAGCTTCAAAGCTGCTAATAGAGATGACTATTCACTAATTCACTTGCAATACGTGTGTGTATATATGCATATATATGACTTTCCAGGTCAGTAAGTGAACTCACAGCCAGAATGGCCACATGCCTCTTAGAACATTTGGAAATGGTCATAAGGATACATACAACCATCCCTATACACAAATACACACACAGACACACACCCCTCCCAGAAGGCGTGATTCTTTAGTGAGTCCACTCCAGTCAGGCAACAGGTCACTTTCATAGGATTTGAAGATTTTGCCTATCCAAATGGCAAGGGTGACTGAGTGTCATGCTCTCAAGAACCATCAACATGTACTTATGTGTCTTACATATTTTACCCACATTAGCATTATTTTGACTATCGCTGTCCCTCTTCTAACAGTTGTGCAAATGTAAAGAGTCATATATAAAAAATATTTATAAACTGAATCTAATATTATTAGAATTAAATTTGTCTTTTTATAAAATATCATGACTACACATGGTTCAATATCTTGAAGTCTTTTGACTTTATTCACTACACTACATAAAAGTTGAAAAATGAAGAAAAACATATTCATCTTAATAAATGTTCCATAATAGCATTTACTAAAATTTATTAACTATTCTTGTTAAAAAATCTTGATAAGGTAGAAATGGAAAGAATCTATAAGAGATACTAAATATGTTTCTTATTGGTAGCTATTGGCTGAGTGAGCAATTGGGGGCCAGAAGAATCGCTAATTTTTGATCCATGAATTGGACCAATAATAGTTCATTCAAAATACAACAAACAAACATAGGTGTATCTGTTAATATCAAACAGAGAAATGCAAGTAGCTCAGATATGTGAGTATAGCTATAGCTATATAAAGATAAACACATAGATATATGGGAAAGATGTCTACAGGAAAGAACATCACTTGAAAAGTAAGAAATGTTTAAGATGCCTGATTTGCTGCTTCATAATTGCATGTCTTTGTGCAAGAGACCCTGATCCTTACTTTTCTGACATGTACAACGGAGGACACCAGTAGTATTCTCATAGATTAAACATAAAGGTTAAGTGAGATAGCAAATGTAAGTCACTTAGTCTTGTGTGACATGTAGCAAGTGTCCAGCAAATGGAATTCCAATTCTGTAAATTCCACATACATGCAGATAAATGTACATAATGGAACAAATGGACTCTGCTCATTCAAAGTCCATTTTGTCTCCTCTCTAGAATTTATAACTAATGAAATTTCATAATATCCTTTTACTGCTCACCAAGTCCATGTACAATTTGCATACATTTGCTCAAATAGCTCCTGTAAAAGGAAATGTCCCAGAAAAGTGGCTTGAAATGTGATGGTTTAATTAACCCTTTTCTTTCTGTGCATGTAAAATATGTCCTGCTTAATTTTGCCTGAGGGATTTCTTTTTCTCTTAGCTACAGTTTCTATTCAGCAAAAATTCAAATGAACTTTTAAAGTAAGGAGTGACATTCCCTAGGCAATACAGAGCTAGTGTATAGTAATACACTTCATTTCACTTTTTAACATTAATATCCTTCTGATTACTTGGAGAATAAGCACAAGAAAATGGACATTATTTCTTCGGAGTACTGTAAGCATGAAAATATTAACCTAAAAACTTTGTTATGCCTATAGTATCCATGCATTTCTTATCTAGATTTGTAAGACTGGAAACATATTTGAGATTTTTTGTTGTTGTTGCTGTTGTTTACTTGAAGAGATATGTTGTAATCCATAATGCATCTTTGGGAAGACAACATATTTCAATAAACTAAGGGAATGGAGGAATGAAAAATTTTAACTTATAGTTCTACCCTTAATCCCTGTGCAATCTTGGGCAAGTTTCTTAATCAGGCTGAGTGTCAGGAGACATTACAAAACACATCAGAAGTGTATTAGAGAAATATGTACCGGAAATCAAGCTAAACGGACTAAGGGAAATGAAAGCAGTATGATTAGAAACCGGAGCATTTTTAAAGATCTGTCTTGGCACTTACCCTTGCCCTTAAAAAAGAACAAAGACAGAAAGAAGTTGAAGCTAATGATGGAGTTCTGAGAAATGTCAAGATGATTCTTAAAACATAATCACACATAACCTTGGGCTGGTTATATAACTTCTTTAAAACTCAGTTGCTTCATTTATAAAATGTTAACAATAACGTTTTCCAGCTTCCTGAAGTGTAATTCCTGCAATGATTAAGAAAATTAATTACATAGCTAAGATAGCACAAGAACTGTCTCTGGACAGACATTTGCATTTTTATCACTAATAATAATTGCAAACCATATGGTTGTAATTCAACAAACAATTTTGCCAGAACTTATCACTGTCAGTTGTCTTCTAAGAGAAAATAGCCAGAATCCAAAAATCATATATCCTTGGCTAATTACCTACCTATGTTTGGTTATAAAATATACATGCATATATGTGTATGTATATAGTAAATATTATATGTATTCACTTATGGATATAGATATAGATTCATAAATATAATCTTTATTTTACTGTAAGGGATCTAGATCCAAATCCTTTTCTGGCCTCCTACCCTGATAAGCATGGCTCGGCCATAAGTGATCTGTGATAACTCCTTCTGCCATTTTTATTTACAGTCTAGGATGGAAGCAGGCAAGGAATTTTAATTATTAATTATTGTTTGTTTAGTAATAAATCATTGCAGTGTGTGGTAAAAATTATTGCAGTGTTAGTCATTGCAGGTTTGGGGTGGGATTTACATTCAGAAAAGACCAAAGTGCAACAGACTATGGCACTAATGTAAGTGCATGGAGGGAATTGAGTTCTTACATCCCCAGGTAGAATTAGCCAGCAATTTAGAATAGCCTCCACTTAAGATGCAACTTCATAAAGTAGGCCTACCCTTAAGAAGGTGCAGAAGTAAGGTAGCTTAGATAAAATTAGCACGTAGGCTAAGGTCTGTATTGCTCCTAATGTTTTCTTACATATTGCAAATTAGGGATTTTTTTCTTATGTTTCAAGCTTGGATTCTATATTTTCATTGCAATGAAAAAGGAAAGGCAACCCCTTACTTTATTTCCATTGTTCATAATATAGGAAATATATATGACTAACTAGTTAATAGTAATCAAAGGAACCAATCATTGAGGTTATTTATATGACATCTTAGAAGTTTTTAAGAAAACAAGGATGATAACAGCAGTGTTGGCACATTTGTAACTTTCTCCCAATCAATCCCCCATAAAAACAGACGGAGAAATGAGTTAACAACAAGAAAAAATTAAGAAGAAAGAAAAAGAAAGAAAGAGGGAGGGAAAAAAAATCTATGGACAATATTTACCACAAAACAAGGTAACAAGGTTTCTTCACAAATCCCAATATTGAGGCAAGGGAGGTGAATCCACCAACAGCCGCAAAACTTTCATGGTGGCAATATTAGTGCAGGAGACAGCAAAGAGAAGCAACAGAGTAAGGGATGTACCTGAGAACAAAAGAACCTTTAAAATAGCCAATAGGTACTTGCTGGAAATCACATTGGGCCAATTCAAAAACAGCTGTTAAAACTGGGAAAGGTTTTGCCCAATCCCGGAACTAAGGAGGGCAAAGGGCCTGACGTAAGGCGACTAAAAGACGCCTAGAAGTCTAGATTCCAGGACTTGTTACAACTGACCATTCAAGGCTCTGTTCCAGAACAAGCATCTACACTGAGAAGAAACCAATGGTGTAAAACTAAAATGGAGCAGGAAAGGGACAACTAGAGGAAAATAAAAGAATGTGCAGATACAAGCGTCTGGGCAGGGGGGTGGGATGAGGAAAAGAACAAGAAATCTGAGCAGGCACGCCATCGTAATTTTGAACACTACACAAAAAAACAAGAAGGAGCTCTGTGAAGTGAGAAAATCTATCCTAAACCATACTTTTTTCTAAAATTATGGAAAATGGATTTCACATAAAAATGAGCAATAGATAAATATCAAAATCAAATCTGAAAAGTGTTGCTAAACACCACGTGCACTTACCATAAAATTGGAACTAATTGGTCAACACTTCTGTGCACATATGGAAATAACATCCATCAGAAATCAAGCAGGTGGGAAGGGGAGGAAGGGATGGTTAAATTCACACCTAATGGGTACAATGCAGCTATCTGGGGATGAGTATACTTATAACTGACTCAAACTGTAAGAAAGCAATTTATATAACCAAAAGTTGTGTACTCCTGTCATATTATGAAATTTTAAAAAATAAATAAAAAAGAAAAGAGGGAGAGAATAAGGACCAGAATAAAATCCCTACAGACAATTGCAGCATCCCAGAAAGACATGTCCACAGAACAGACCTTTGTGACAACTGTCCTAAAATGAGCTGAAAGACACTAATAAAATTATTCAACACATTCAAGAGCAACAAAAATCAAAATTAGAAAAACTTAGAAACAAGTTGATTGATAGAACTAAAAAAAAATTAGATCAAAGACAAAATATAATTTTTGAAATAAAGACTAAATTAGAATGAACACAGGAAGAAATACACGAAATATAGTGCCTTCAGAGAAATACAAGATGAGAGTTTGCTTAAATCAAAAAGAAATGAAACAAACGATTTGAAAGATTGGAGAGAAAGGGACAGATGTTAACCACAGGCAAAGATCTAACAGATGGAAATAGGAGTCTCTCAAGAGCACAAACAAGGGAACAGAACAAAAACTAAAATCAGTTCTGAAATTCAAAAAAAATTGAAACTACACATTTAAAAAGCAAATCACATATCTGAGACTAATAAAAAAATTCTAACAAAATTATTAAATGTTTTTTTAAAAAGAAAGAAAAGTCCTTTTCTCTTGAAAAAATAGTGAGTAATTTATAATGTAAGGAAACTTAGATTATCATTAGGCATTTCAACTGTGATACTTTAAGTCTGAATGAAACAGTTATAAAACTAAAATAATCAAAACATATGTACCTATGATTTTATATCCAGCAAAACTGACTTCCAATTTAAAGGATCCAAATATATACCAATATGCAAGAACTCACAAAATATTTTTTCCGTGAATCTTTCTTATGAAATTTATAGAGATTGAATTCTGTACAAGCAAAATGATGTATGAATGGGTGATGATATAGTACTTGTAGGAGAAAGACTTGATGAGGGTTAAGAGGCATGGAGTATAATATAAAATGACTATATATTCAGAAGATGTGGGTATGGAAAAACTATTAAAAAAGAAGAACATAAAGTAGAATCCATACTGAAAAAAATGTTATGTTGATGGAGATAATATTAGTATAGTTATTCCGATACAAGTTTGTGTGTAATATGGGATAAAGTGAATGAATAATAATTACAACTGTCTCATCTTGACATCCCATGTGTCCTTGAAAGGCAGGTTTCTTAGTGTGGAAGAAAGGAGATATAAAAAGTATTAATAATATAGAAGAGATTAAGTTAAAAAAAACTTTGTAGTTCTAAATTTGACTTAGAATTATCAGTATGAACTTGTCAGTTTATCATACACACATATGCATGTATAAAAAATGTATGTATGTATATACGTATGGATGAATAGATATATCTTCTAACTCTGGCCACTGAAAAGGCTTAGAAACAATGACCAACACAATACAATGAGAATCTCTAACGTCCAGATATCTCGTGGTCATAAAATGCTATTTTCAAGGTATTTCACAATACTATTTATTTCTTGAGGTAATAGATTATTCCATTTTCAAAGCAGAAAATACACAAGATGAGCCTGAAACTTATCGTAACTGCTAAAGAGGGAAATGTCAAAGACTACCAGTGTCATGTGAAAAGGACTCAAGAGCCAAGTTCAAGAAGCTCCAACTGAGGCAATTTGAGCTTCAAAATATATCATCGCATTTTGTTGAAACCCACCAAATATGTTAAAATCACTTATAAATAATTTTAAAAGTAGAAAACTAATTGATCCCTGTCAGAGATGATAGCAAACTAATAACTGAAGAATAATTGAAGTCAAAGAATCAATCATTTATCTTGTTTTTCCCATGTGAATTTTACCACTGGATTGCCGGATTATAGATGGGGGAGATGTCCTTTTATAAAACTAATTCGACTAATAGATGAAATGGAAATTATAGAACTAGGATATCACCAGTTTGCAAATCTTGGTGCATAAATGGATCATTGAGCATCAGCAGCTGCTAACGATACAAAAAGAGGGACAACTAAGCTTTATGTGCTCCCTAATGGCAAAACAAAGCACAACTTATGGTCTTGACAGTAGTATCAAACCTGAATCTGATGAGACCTTTTGATCCAGCTGCCAATCTTAGGATATACAGGGCACCGAGAAGCATGGCAAATAATATTATGGCATCAACAACATCTGGACTGAAAATCTAAGTGGGCAAGAGTGTCTAGAAATGCACATTTGGATGATAAAACACAAGGAAGAAACACAAGGAAGTGAATGCTGTAAATCAGAATAATGATTCCTTCTTGGAGGGAGGACAAGGCCTGTGATTGGAACAGGGCACATGGAGAGGCCTCCAGAGTGACTGGCAGCTCTATTTTTCACCTGGGTAGGGGTTGCAAGGGTGTTTGCCTTACAATAATTTATTAAAATGTATATTTCCTTTGTGTGATTTTTCTTCTTTATCCATCTTTTATTTTACAATAAAATGGTTAAAGTTTTTACAACAAAATCTGTGCTCTCTCTTACCATAAAAAGACTTTAAACAATCAACAAAGCCTAATGGTTTTACTGACGGAATCCATAGTTTCAGCTTGTGGCTATAAGCCACTTTATGCAATTCTCTTGTAATAAGATTTTAAAATTGTGCTTGTTTAATATGTATGGAAAAATTAGAAAATACATATAAGCAAGATAAAGAAAATTAAAATCACTCAGCATATCTTCTGACAGACTTTTTCCTGCGTGCATAAGATTTACCAATTTTTTTCATAAATGAGATCAGTGTATGACGTTTTGCAATCTGTTTCCATTACCGAAAATATCAAAAATATACTTCAATTATTTTATTTATAATTTTACAAGATTTTTAAAAGACTATATTTCTATTGATTATATTTAAATAGAAACACATTCAGCAAATCTCCTACAGTAGAACTGTTTTTTTTTTCCAATTTTTACTATTGAATGTGAACTTGAAATAAACATGCTCATAGCTATCCTTAATTATTTTGTAAGGATAAATTCACAGATGTGGAATTACATATCAAGATATTTTTTGGTATAAATTGTAAGATTATTCCTCAGTAAGCTAGGGCTATTTCACAGGAGTGTTATATTATTCAAGGTGTATGATTTTAATGTCAGGGCATTAGGAAAAACTCATGTACAGCCAAAACCACTCTGGAAATTATTTTAATTTCTCATAAAAGTACAGAATTGATGGTTTTATGTAAATAAACTAGAAATAGTACATAAGCCAATGTAATTTTACTGGAGAACACATTCAAGATGTTCTCTTCATGGCAATTCAAAAGCAATTAAGAACAGCATTCAGATTCTAGTAGCCCATATCTTGCTCCTTCCAAATCTCCTAGGAAATATTATATTTCTAGACTCTGCTTACACACCTTATTTTTTACCATATTTGCCTCTTTTTTTATTGTGATGATTTTTAAAATTATGAGTCTTCCCATGTGAATTAAGAGATCCTTGAAGTCAGAAATAATGTCTGATTCATTTTATTAATTACCTCAGCATCTAGCCTGGAAAAATTTATGTATTAAAAATATCCATTTAAAGAATACTTATTTCTATACAAAGACTGTTGCACACATTTTAAACACTTATTCTGTGCTAGGAACTGTGCTGAATTTTCTCCTTGTATTATTTCATATAATCTCTGCCCATTTTACAGAAGGGAAATCTGTTTTAGTAGATAATAGAACTATGACTTATACACTTATACCTAGGCTGACCAATACTTCTGTTATAGAGAACCTTAGAGTTATTTCAGTTTTTTCAAAAAGGAATAATAGTAGATCTACTTATAGATTATTTTCATATGTCTGAGATTTTGCCCTTTCTTTTCAAGATTTACTAAATTTATAGCTGCCTAAAAACAAAATAAGGAAACTGGCTAAACTTAGGAAAACTATTTCTTTTCAGCATACTTAACACCAGTGTGGCTTGATTTTTAATCCTGTGTAATTATATACTTGGATTAAATTTAATTATGATTGAACTAGCCTTAACTCTTTGCCTCCTGTACCATCAGTTTGGATGTGGACAGAGCAAATGTCAACAGAAGAGGTAAAAACACTAAGGACATGTCAAGAGTGAAATAATTATTATCTAATGTATTCTCCAGGAATCTGATTACAAGTGGATATTTAGTAAAATTTATAATCTACACATAGACCATAAGAATTAATGTTTCTTATTGGAAGAGATATTTAACAGAAGATGAAACATCTTTTTTATGAAATATTTCTGGTAATTTTATGTCCCATAGAGTCACATTCTAAATGGAGATTCAAGTCTAAAATCAGTATAGAAGGTGAAAAAAAAAATTCACAGTCAAAATGAACTGTAAGACCATGTTGTTGGTTGAATTTTGTCCTCTCACTCCAAATATATTGAAGTCCTAATTACCAGTACCTGTGAATGAGACCTTATTTAGAAATGAAAGTCTTTGTAGATGTAATCAAGTTAAGATGGAGTCAATAGGGTGGGCTCTAATCCAATATGGCTAATGTTCTCATAAGTAGAGGGGAATAGACACAGCTTGATGTAGGGAGAACACAGAGTGACACTGGAGGCAGAGATTAGAATGACGTATCTACAAGCTAAAGAATGCCAAAGATTGCTGTCAACACCAGAAGCTAAGAGAAAGGCATGGAACAGACTCCCTAAAGAGAGAACATGGCCCTGCTAACACCTCAACTTCAGACCTCTACTCTCCTCCATAACTGTGTGAGACTACATTTCTATTGTTTAGACCCAGCCAGCTTGTGGTAGGACAGCCCAAGAAAACCTTATAGAAACACTTCCTTAGAGAACAAAGTACTAGCCCCCAACTATGAACATCCCCCACAGGCATTTGTTTTCCTATCTGATGTGGAGTAAGTCACTGTTTCTTCATTGAGCATTGTATCCAGTAGTTAGCTTGTGTTTAGGAGCAAGTTGGATAAAAATATAGGTAGATATTTTCAAGCACTAAAACCACTCAACTCAGTGAGCCATAACACACCCTGAGAGGAATTAGGGAACATAGATCAGCTGTGGGTAGGACATTGATTCATGTCTCTTCTCATGTTTACCCCCTAGTGACATTGAAAAGACAAACTAAACAATCTTCACTTAAAACGTCCCCTATATGTCTCTTCTTTTCTCTCTTCCTCAGCCAGGCTACACAGCTAAATTTGCATAGGTGAAATTGTTCATATTGTGAAATGTGCACAGTATTTTGTACTTTACACTTCATTTATTTTAGCTGTCTCACAAGAATATAATTTATCATAATTGTTTCAGTTTTCTGGGAGTTTCAAATATGTGCATTTCATTGCCCTTTAATCTGTCTAAAATCAAATTTTAAATTTAGGAGGATATTATGTATAATATGTAACTTTTTTTTGCTCATAAAACTATCATTCTTGGTTTATTGAGTATAGACATATGGTTCATTTGGGCAAATAATACATACTAATTTAATTTACTCTTAAATCTATTTAAACTTGGTTATAAATGGAACTATGAACTGTTTAAGGAATTTGTACCACATTTTTATCTTATTTTAAAAAAAGGCAAAACTTGGAACAAAAACTACCCTGAACATAAAAAGAAAGATTTAAAAAGTACTTCTTGGAGTAGGTGCCTCCATTATTTCAAGCATTTATAGAAATTATTCATTTCATAAAAGAAAGTGAGGGTCCAGGTAGTGTTTTAAAAAGAAACTATCCTTTAACTGTTACAGGAATAAATAAATGCTACTAGCAGACTCCATTCCAACATCAGTTGTTTGAGATCTAGTTTGGAGGACAGAACCACCTCCACTAAACTTAAGAGCAAAACTCGATATATGAAACTATATAAGAAATCATTTGATTTTTCATTTCCTAATGAAATAATTGGGACCTCACAAAATCAAAAATGTGTGTCCTTTATAGACTACAGAGAGTGGCTCATCCTCATTGTATATGATAGGTTCCAACATAGCTTTTACATAAAACTTCATGCTCATGTATTAATGGGCACCTGGGTTGTTTCCACAACTTTGCGATTGTGACCTGTGCTGCTATAAACATTCGAGTGCAGGTGTCTTTTTCATAGAGTGACTTGTGTTCTTTTGGATAGATGCCCAGTAATGGGATTGCTGGATCAAATGGTAGATCTACTTGTATCGCTTTAAGGTATCTCCATATTGCTTTCCACAGAGGCTAAAACAGAGAGAGAACAAAATTTAGAATAAAACAGTATGTTCCAAATTTTAGATACTAAGAGTAAACATGAATATAATATATATTCTGGGGATTAGATTATGTGTAATTTTTATTTCTTTTATACTTTTTGAAATTATCTTAATTTTCAGCAATGAAAATAAAATTCAAAGGTAATAATAAACTATATATTTTTGAACATATTACAATAGAAAGAAGACTCCACAAATATGTTTGAAAGCTTATTTGTGCACATATGAGAGAGATAGTAGAGAGGGAAGCAGTGCGGAATTAAGGAAAGAATATCAGCTTTTTTGTTATACAAACAGGGCTTAATACTCCAGATATGTTACCCCCTCACAGTGGTAATATCTTTGAATTTTGGCATCTTAACTCCCTTTCTTTATTCGAAATACTTTACGTGGTTATCAAAGCATGTTATATAATATGATTAAGCTTATATTCATAAAATAAAACCAAAAGAACTACTACTTATGTAGTTAAAAGTGAAAGACAAAAGTTTAAGCTATTTGAAAGAAGAACTTAAAAAATTTTGTTTCATTTCACATTAATCATGTAAAGATTACAGTTTACTCCACTATATAATTGCATTTGGTTTAATATAAAAGTATTGCAAATTGCTTAACATCAAAGAATAATGCTACTCCCCCTGAGATGCGTCACATTCCTGCCTATAAAATTACATATACCTCTACCTTAATATTTCCTTGGTCTCAAGAAGAGACATTACAGGTCGAGTATTTTTGTGGCTATTTCAAGGACTGCTATTTGTACTTTATTCCTGCTTTTTATCTGGGTACACAGTGAACCAACTATATTTCACATCTTCCATTGCAGCCTAGGTGTGACCATGTGACTAAGTCCTGGACAATGGAATGTATATTGGAGTGATGTGAGAAAATTCTAGAAAGTTTCCTTAAAGAAGGAGATGCTTCCTTAAAGGAGTAATCCTTTTTTAAAGGAGGAGTCCTTCTTCTTATTTTTCTTTACAGTTAGATGGAAACGAGGCATGATGTTTGGTGTTGGAGCAGCCACTGACCACAGTGAAAAAGTCACATGTGAGAATGACAGCACAACAGAATAAATAGGCTTCTGCAACTGCTGTGTAATCTCTGGAACAACAGCCTGAACTATTATTGAAAAGTAAGCTTCACTCTTGTTTAACCCACTATTATTTTGAATTTGTTGACCATCTATAGCCAAGCCTAAGTTTGCCCGATACAGTGACCCTTTGGATTACCTACACCTCTTTGGCATTTGCTGAGAGGAGGTACCGGTAGGAAGCAGCACTGATTCCTCTCTCTAGAAACTGAGTTAAATACTTCAGTCTCTAGAAATTTATTTGTCCTGTTCCACAATAGCCTGAGCTTAGTCTTTCTATTAGGAGTTATTTTTGTTATTTTTACTCCTTCAAAACTCAACTGCTGCTATTCTGAAAAGAGGATTAGACAGATCCTGTCTGAACAAAGTAATAAAGTGAATAGAATTTTATAATTTGCTGATATAGCTTTTCTTCCAGCTTACCAAATAAGTCTCAAACGTATTGGCTAAAATCAGAATGCTTTTTACAAGGCTTCACACACATCTGGTACTATTAATTTATGCAGTACTCAGCTTGGTACTAATTGATAGAAGTGATAAAAAAAAAGAGTTAAAATTCCTGAGTTAGCAAAATAATGCTCCATCCAGTTGTGTAATATATGGCAGTATTAAGTTATCATGATTTGACACTTAAACAAATTATATGTTTAGAAAATATACTTGAATCTATTACATACTAGACTCTAAAATTGATTGAAACTTCAATAACTCTGAAAATATGAAAATATTATATGCCCTTTGAACTATATTTAATACTTATGATTAATTTCATATTCTTATTTGCATGATTCCTTCATTAAATCAGTCTTTAACTGTGTCCTCAGTCTGAGAAAAGGTAGTTAGTTCAATGTGAAAGAGGAAATATTTATTTTGCATCATCATCACCATATAATGTAGGCAGTACATGTTACATTAATGTTGACATCTTAATAAAATATATTAAATATATTCATTTTAGTGAGGAAACATTTCTCAGATTATTCCTGATATACCTAAAAATGAGAGTTTGTCTATTTTTATACTTGCTTATAAAAACCATGTATATCTTCATTCTACATCACAATCCTTCAGATTTTAAGATGTAAGTATGATTAGCATGTGTGGTTATTTTAATATCTCCAGGAATTGGGGGTTTGGGTGGGTAAACTCACAACTAATGGTCACAGTGAGCATTGTAGAGGGGAAGGGTATGCCTCTAATCCTCTCTTGGGTGAGGCAAAGACATAAAATGTAACCAAACTGTTTGGACCCTCATAATATCCTGAAATTAAAAAAAAAAATCTTTGGGATTTTCTGCAAAAACAATCATGCGATCTGTAAACAATGATAGTTGTATTTCTTCCTTCTCACTTGATACATCTTTTATTTTCTTTCTGGTTATTGAATTAGTTAAGATTTCCAGTATAATATTGAATAAAAATAGTGAGAGGAAAAAATATATTCTGTTTTTAAAATAAACTTTACTCTGATTCGATCATTACATGTTGTATGCTTGTATTAAAATATCACATGTATCCCATAAACATGTGTAACTATTATATATCCATATCAATTAAAAGTAAAAAATTAAAAAATAAAAATAATGTGAAATTGATAAAGGGAAGAAAAATATTAAAATAATACATTGTAAAATTTCATGAAAGGCCTATTTTAGCTATGAGATGTAGCTGAACACACAGGCTGTTAACCTCTTTCTTTACAATAATATATGAATGAAGAATAAATACTAATGTTTAGTAAACATGTTTGGTCAGTTGATTAGATGCGAGGTCAGAAATTCTCATTTGGTTTGCCATACTGTTGACAACAGACACAAATTAACAAGCAATTCATATCCTATATTCTTTTGTCCCCAAGGAGACTTGAATGTTGCTTTTAGATAACAGTCACAGAGACTCACAGCTATTAGGCAGTCTATGTGTCCCCAGGGACATATGCTGGCTGGCACATCAAGGAGTATTGCTTACTTTAAATACAATTGACAAAATTCTCCTTTATTTTTCACTAGCTCTTCCTGTTTTGGAAAAGACAGGGAGAAGGTAAAAGAATATAAACTATATTTTTAAGCAAAGTGAATTTGCATTTAACAGTGTAGCTATCCTGCCAAAAATATTTGAGAAGGAACTATAAACTTCAGCCCTTGCCCATTTATTTAGTTATAATTCTTTATAAGGACCCAGAAATATAGTTTTGGATGAAAATGTAAAAATGACATCCAACATGCTCTAACAGAATTAATGGTCAATGTGGAGATACTCCACAAAAATCACAACTGTGTTTGGAGAACAAGATGAGTAACTACAGGAGATGGAACATAGGAGATGGAACTGTTCTTATGACATTCACTGATTCTCTGTTCAACTAGGGACTAATGATGTTTTAGCATATTAACGTGTTTTAAATTTATTATACAATATTTCATGTCCTTATAGAAAAATTAGCCTATAGCATAAAGAAAAAAATGAAGAAAAAAATCCATATAAAATACAACCACTCAGATCATCACTGTAATCAATTTGGGATAATTTTTCCATATACATACACATATAGTTGAATGATGATGGAATTTCATACTCCTTTGTCATAAACCACATTTTTATATTACTAAATATATGAGGTTTGTCTGTAAAGTATCCAGCCATGTAATATGAAAAATAGAGACATTTATTAAAGAAGATACAGGATACAAAAAACATTGTACGTAACACAATGACACCTTAGTCCCCTTCCTAGTAGGCACCTTGGGACCTCACAGAGTTCTCCTAGCGTCTCTTCATCTAACCTTTACACGTTCAACATTCTTGGGTGTTCTGCTTATTGCAGGCCTTCCAGAATGCAGATCACTTTCAACAGATTCCCAACCATGTTTGAAGTGTTTGTGCCACACTTTTATTTATGCTGCACTCATTACATTGTCTCTGAAAGCCTTCTGAATCATTTGAATAGTTTCTGCAGATGAATGTTAAAGCTTCACACAAAATTTGATGCTGTTTCGTTGCGCTACTAGCTCAGTCATTTTGAATGCAGCGGGCACACAGTACACACGCTCACTCAATGGTGTCTAGCGCCCCACTGACTAGTACAATGAAGTCGTCATGTTCACGCATGTGCATTATAGTCTGCTCTCCTTGACTACCAGGTTGCATCCATGTTGCAAAAACCATTCTCGTTATATTAACAATGGCTGGGTACTTTCTGGACAGACCTCATATATCTAAATAATCATTTTAATGGCTACCAATAATGCTGCTGGCTGAGACATTGTGGGCAAGAAATAAAATTCCATACCCAGAATTGGTATTTATACCTGAGAGAATAAACCACTGGTTCTTCCAGGATAGAGAGGTCTCCATAAGGAATAGTATCATAACAGAGGCTCAGTGTTGCTTTCTCTTGTTGGCATTCAGAGGCTGCAATAGCTAGATCAGCTTTGCTAAATAGGGAAATCATGTCTTGAGCTCATGCTACCCTCCATCTCTGCCACCATGACCACTCTATTCATGCACCCATCATCCAAGTTCTGAGATGGCCAATGTTGAAGTTAGGCTAATTCAACAAGATGAGTCATTTTGTTTATTTGGTTGGTTAGTGGATCTTCAGTGGAGGA
Source organism: Cheirogaleus major (assembly GCA_963574435.1). Classification (NCBI taxonomy): domain Eukaryota; kingdom Metazoa; phylum Chordata; class Mammalia; order Primates; family Cheirogaleidae; genus Cheirogaleus; species Cheirogaleus major. The sequence goes on from CAUYPO010034476.1 coordinate 16,794, forward strand.
TGCTTTCTGGAGGGCATTAACATGTGATAAAATATCTTCTCAGTTCCCATTCCTATGCCCACCTACATGCCTTTATTCCAGATGTTCTTGTCTTCTATTTCTGAAATTTTCTGCTTCTGTGACCCTAATCAGCTGGACCAGGTCATTTGCCACTGCCCATTAATACATATACAGTTGGCTCTCCATATCCGTGGGTTCTACATCCATAGATTCAACCAAGTGCTGACTGAAAATATTTGAAAGAAAGAATGGTTGCATCCGTACTGAACATGTACAGACTTTTTTCTTATCGTTACCACCTAAACGATAAGGTATAAAAACTACTTTTATATCAGGGACTTGAGCATCCTTGGATTTTGTTATCCACAGGGGTTGGGGGTCCTGGAACAAATCCCCCACAAATACTGAGGGTCAACTGTGTATTGTAACCTCTGGCTACTTCTTATTTTAAATAAAGTGAATTACTCAGTGTATTGTTCTCAGCTCCACTCATTGGGAAGAATTTCCCTCCTTACTCTTTCAAGATCATTCCTGAAAGTGCCTATAATAAAGCCATTCATTATATTTTCCAGAATTGTCCCACAGTCTGAATTGACATTAGCAGACCAAGCCCAGGTTTTTTTCCTCTTTGAGATGTTCATTCAAGACTACTTATAAAGCAATAGATGTGAGCTGAGAAAAGACCAAGGTTGCAATGGTGGTGAGTGACACTGGAGTTAGAGCTACTTGCTCAAGTATTCTCTGGGGACCAATAGAACAGTGTGAGCTCAACTCACACAATGAGATGGATCCTGAAAAAGTTAGCAGATAGAGAGAGACTGTCTGTGAACCACACTCTTGGCTGCTAGTCAGTACATCCTTTTATCCACTTCGGTACCACGCTGACTAGCCGGGAAGCCTTGCCCACAGCCGGCACTCATAGTCCGCAGGACAGTTTGTGCTGTGCATTGACGACAGATCCGTTTTGCTCTTGTGTGATGAGGAAAGCTTTAAAACACTGAAAGCTTGTTTTACTTTACAGGCAGCTTTAGGAAAATAACTATAATAACTCCTACTAAGGACTTGTTAAAAGGTCACAAATTCGTAGTAACTTATTAGCTGAACGTCCACACTGCAACTGCAGAGATAAAAGCTGTAAAAGTAAAAGCTTTTGGCTGTTGATTACAGTCGATGCTTGGCTGTGCGCCTTCATATCATGGCTGTCGGCTAAAGTCGACGCTCGCGTTCATATGTGGCTGTCTACTATAGTCGACACTGGGCTGTGCGCATTCATCTGTAGCTGACGACTGTAGTCGATGCTGGTACCGAAGTGATTAAATGTAAGCTAATGTACCTTTTACATAGGAGATAAGTGGAATGAATGATGATTCCAGAAGCTGGACAGTAAGGCTTGGGAGGTCTTTCTGTTGAGTTTACCTGTTCTGTTCCTTAGCCCTATGTTTGCAAGCAGTGGTTTGGAGATGAACTTCCAAATGGAAGGGAAGTTGAGAAAAATGAAGCCAATTTGTGTGCATTCTTTCATTTGTCTCCCTCAATTAGATATAAAGCCAAGTCCATTGACATAATTGGTAGCAAGTTCCCCCCCCACCAGCTTTTAGTTGGACAAACAACCACCACTCTCTTATACTGCCACTTAATAACTGTGTTGAATACCAGTTGAGCTAAATAACTTACATCTCTGCCAAGCTGCCTTGGATTTTAATCATTGAAAGTGAATGCCCAGTTGTAATAATGTTACAACCATACCTCCTATAAGTGTCTAATGGGTTTTCTGGCCACTTTTGCTACTGTTATATTGAAAGTGATAGTGTAGGTCATTGTAGTATTAAAAAGGACATAATATGTGGGGTACACAGTTCATTTAGTTCATTTGCATGTCAGTAATGCATGCTTGATGGACTGATTCGTAGCCCACACCTGCTAATGACCTTTTCTCTGTAAGTTACTTACCGTGAACCATGTTAACCTGCAATATTGAGCTTTAAAAAAGACCTTATATTAAATAGACAGCCATGTATTTATTGTTGTTGTAGAAGTAATGTTTTAAATTTGGTTACATAAATGCAATTTAGTTTATCTCCTAAGTCCACATGTTTGACATTAGTTCAAAAGGAACAAATTGCTCCAGAATTTTTATGTTGCTGCTTTTGGTAGTGTCATGAATAATGTATGTCAGAATACACACTGGTTTATGGTAAAACTTTTTACTTTTTTCCTCTGATACTTTGTTCACGTTACATTTAAATGTTGGAAAAGATAAAGGAAAAAATCATTTGGATTTGTACAATGAGCAACATTATTAGCAGTTATTAATAAACACTGTTTTGAGGCTGAACTAGTAAATTAGGTTCATACTTTTACCAAAATATTGTTGGTACAGATATTAAATCCTTTCTACATCAACTGCTTCACCTTAAAGCCACTTGAAGATAGTATATTTTTTATGCCCTTTAATCAGTATAAGTTGTATAATCACCAATAATAGTCACATAAGTTTCCTTAAAATGTAGAGTCACACTACAAGTGGTCAAGGCAAGCCTCAGAAATACCAGGGAGTTAAGTATTTTGTTGTTTGGCATTGTACTTAAAAGGGAACTATATTATCTCACCCTAAAGGTTATTATAAGTACATTGTTTTCAACAATTTTATTACTGTTCTAATTGGTTATGATTATTTCTGTTAGTCAAAAAAATGCACATTTATCAGATGTGTTACATTTTTAAATACAAAAACACTTCACTCCCTTGGCACATTTAGCTTCACTATTGACATGCTTTTGGGTGGAACATAGCAGCCAACTGGCAAAAGGCCTGTTTCCTTCCAGTGTGGGAAAGAAAAAGGAATTTTGGCAAGAGATACCTAAGGAGAGCCTTTTATAAAAGTTCCCAAAGGGGTTTATACTCACTGTGAAATAGACATGACCTCAATTTCTTAAAAATCTCATTTTTAGGCTGAACACAGAGAAAGGGGAGCTATTGCTTTTCTTACTAGGTTTCATTGCAGCTGTGCTAAAAAGCATTTTTTTCTTGCCCTCTTCCCTCTTTTTTTTTTTTTTTTGGCCCTATCAGACTGTCATTCTGATAATATAGGAGAAGACAGGCCTGTAAACAGCTTCATTTGCCATCTTTTTCTAGGAAAATGCAACATGGCAGCAGCAATGGAAACAGAACAGCTGGGTGTTGAGATATTTGAAACTGCAGAGTGTGAGGAGAATATTGAATCACAGGATCGGCCTAAATTGGAGCCATTTTATGTTGAGCGATATTCCTGGAGTCAGCTTAAAAAGCTACTTGCTGATACCAGAAAATATCATGGCTACATGATGGCTAAGGCACCACATGATTTTATGTTTGTGAAGAGGAATGATCCAGATGGGCCTCATTCAGACAGGATTTATTACCTTGGTGAGTATGGAGTCATAGTTTCTGAGAGAAAATGTTTTAAGTCAATTAAAAGCTGAATATAATTGACACTCAAATTTTGGTGAATAAATAAATCAGTTAGATTGGGTTCCATAAAAGGGGGGGAAAAAAGGCTTTTAATTTGAAGAACTTGATTTTGGTTTGTCCCATTAACTTTATTTTTACTTGCAGGTAATAAATCATGAATTAATCATGATCTTTTTTCAAAGTCAAAGTTAAAGATGTCAGAAATTGCTTCTTCTTAAAGTTAATTTGAAATGCCTTTCCTTAGGAATGGTGTGGTTAGGAAAACAAACAATAAAACCATCAGTTTGTTCCCATTTAACAGCTGCTGCTGTCATTTTTTTAAACCAAGGCTGGTTTTGATCTTTTTTCCTGAGTCCATTCACTCCAGATACAAGGTCTGTCTAAATTAAATATATTAATCCACTGATGAACTTTTTTATTTATTAAATTTTTTTTTTTTTTTTTTGAGACAGAGTCTTGCTCTATTGCCTGGGCTAGAGTGTCATGGCGTCAGCCTAGCTCACAGCAACCTCAAACTCCTGGGCTCAAGCAGTCCTTCTGCCTCAGCCTCCCAAGTAGCTGAGACTACAGGCATGTGCCACCATGCCTGGCTAATTTTTTCTATATATTTTTAGTTGGCCAATTAATATCTTTCTATTTTTAGTAGAGATGGGGTCTCACTCTTGCTCAGGCTGGTCTTGAATTCCTGACCTTGAGTGATCCTCCTGCCTTGGCCTCCCAGAGTGCTAGGATTACAGGCGTGAGCCACCGCGCCCGGCCTATTCATTAAATTTTTAAAAATAGGTTCCTTCCTCTCCTCCAAAGCTGTTTCCAATATGTTTTTTTCAGTCATGTGTATAGAAATCTTTGTATGAATCCATATCATAATTATAGATTCTATAGATTCATTCTTTGTTAACAACTTTAGAATATTCCATTATATAATTGTACCATATTTTACTCAACCATATCTCTAATAATGGCATTCAGGTTTTTCTAATCTGCTATTACAAAAGATGAGTTGGTGAATATCACTGTGTTAGATTATTATACACATTCGTGAATATACTTATAGAACTAATTTCTAAGAACGGAATTGCTGGGACAGAGGACATATATATTATGAATTTTAATTGATATTGCTGAATTCCCTCTCCAAAGAGGTTATAGGATTTGTATTACCATCTGCACTGTCTCAGTATCTTTTTCTCCACACTTACACCAATAGTGAGCAATCAAACTTTTTGATCTTCCCTAGTCTGATTAATGACAGCAGTCTCCTCTTGTGGTTTTTATTATATTTCTCTTATTATGAGTTCAGTTGAGTGTCTTTTCACATGTGTAAAAGCCATTTGTATTCCTTTTCTATAACTGATGTATTTATAATTTGTGCCCTTTTTGGGGGGATGGGTTTCTTTTTTTTTTTTCTTTTTTTAGAGACAGTGTCTCTGTTGCAGTGATCATGGCTTACTGTAACCTTGAACTCCTGGGCTCAAGCAATCCTTCCACCTCAGCCTCCCAAGTAGCTAGGGCTACAGGCATGTGCCACCACACCTGGCTAAATATTTTTATTTTTTGTAAAGATGGGGTCTTACTGTGTTGCCCAGGCTGGGGTCTTAAACTCCAGATTTCAAATGACCCTCCCACCTTGGCCTCCTAAAGCACTGTGATTACAGACACAAACCACTGTGCTCAGCTAGGTTTCTTTTAATGATTTGAAACATTTTATATAATACAGGAATTAATCCTTTGTGGTATTTTTTTCCCTCGAATTTTAATTCATCTTTTGCCTTTAGTGCCTTTTGCTATGTAGAAATTTGGGTTATTTTTGGTAAAAAATTTTTACTTTTCTGTAGTTTTGTGATGTATCTGGAAAGGTTCTCCCAACTCTAAGATTATATTTTTAAAAATTATTAACCACTTCGGTACTGCACTCACCTGCCGCGAAACCTTGCCCACAGCCAGCACTCATAGTCTGCACGATGGTTTGTGCTGTGCATTGACGACAAATCCGTTTTGCTCTTGTGTGATAAGGAAAACTTTAAAGCACTGAAAGCTTGTTTTACTTTATAGGCAGCTTTAGGAAAATAACTATAATAACTCCTACTAAGGACTTGTTAAAAGGTCACAGATTTGTAGTAACTTATTAGCTGAACGTACACACTGCAGCTGCAGAGATAAAAGCAAAAGCTTTTGGCTGTCCACTACAGTCAACGCTTGGCTGTGCGCCTTCATATCACGGCTGTTGGCTAAAGTCGATGCTCGCGTTCATCTGTGGCTGTCGACTATAGTTGATGCTGGTACGGAAGTGGTTAGGGTCTCTTTTTTTTTGGTCTTTTTATAAGGTTTTATAATTTTCTCCATAAATACAGTTGGTCTTCCATATTCACAGATTCCATATTTATGAATTTGCCTACTTCCTACAATAGATTTGCAACTCCAAAGTCAATACTTGCTGTGCTTTCATGGTCATTCATGGATGTGAGCAGAGTGGTGAAACATTTGAGTGCCTGATACACATGCGTGTTCCCAGCTGAGTCTCAACAAGGCGGTGCTCTGCCTTCTTGTTTCAGCTCTCATGCTGTAAATAGGTGTCCTTTTCGTAGTTTATTAAG